>PVIU01013061.1:0-57346 GCA_004026605.1 Ondatra zibethicus | reverse complement strand
GGTGGTGTGTGTATGTGCTGTATGTATGTGTGGTGTGTGTGTGTAGGAAGGCCATAGGAGGACAACAAGTCTTTTCTTATTTTTAAAATCACACTTATTTTATTATTTATTTATTTTATTTGGGGATGTTTGGGGTGGGGGCTGGGTGCATACACTTTGGCAGCCATGTGGACATCAGAAGACAGCCTGTGGGAGTCCGTTCTCTCCTTCCACCTTGTGGGCTCAGAACTCTAACTGGTTGTCGGGCTTCGCAGCACGTGCTTTACCCACCGAGCCATCCCACCAGCCTCAGGACTCCTCCCTGGCCTCTGGGACGGAAGTGAGGGGTAGAAAACTCCTTCTTGAGAGAAACACACACCCAGACTGGTCTCTGGCACCAGAGAGTCTGCCCCTTGGAGCCATAAACAAGGCTCTCTACCTCCCTGCCTGCAGCCACTTTGGCCCATTCACCTCCCTGCTGGAGAAAAGTTTCCTTTGCGGAGTGTAAGAATCTCAAGTTCGGTGCCTGGTATGGGTGGCACACACCTTGAATTTCAGCACCCTGGAGGCAAAGGCAGATGGATCTCTGAGTTCAAAGCCAGCCTGGTCTACAGTGAGTCCTAGGACGGCCAGGGCTACAAAGAGAAACCCTGTGTCAGAGAAACAAACAAAACAAACAAACAGAAATCCTTGAGTTTGACCCCCGGAGGCCCAGAAGACTGCGAACACTGTCCAGTCCTTGAGAGTCAGGAAATTTTAGGGCGAAGTGTCAGCCTGATTTATTTATCCTTTGGTGGATTGGTTGAGACCTACATGGCTCAGCACAGCATCCTAATTGGAGAGAATGATTTGACGCAATTAACAAAATCATTTTGGGAGGACATTATGGAGAGAATAAAGCAAGCCAATATGATAATGGTGGGGTTGGAAAAGAGACTAAAGATGGAGAAACTGAGAAATGTCCAATAGACAGGCAAGGAGGAGTTGAAGATCTTGGGAGTTGGTGCTCCAGGCAGAGGGAACTGCACATGCAAAGGCCCTGAGGTTGGGGCAGGGAAGCGAGGGGAATGCTGGGCACATTTAAATAAAATTGGGATCTCTTTCATGATCTTAAGTTTGAAGAAGCTGCCAGGGACCTTGAAGGTCATTAGGAGGTTAGATTTGTTTTTGCTTGCGAAGACCACTCCAATGATGGCGTCTGTCTTTTTAGGAGCTTCAGGGTCAGAGGCCAGATGTCTACAGTGACCTTAACACACAGAGGCAGTATTACAAATGAGCCCACCCTATGCCGGTCAGCAACCTGATGCCTGGATGCAATCATTCCTGATGCCTGCTCAACATGCCCTCCCTGGACCAGGCCTGCTGGGATGCAGATCCACACAGTGCCCTCCCCCCTGCATGAGATGTCTGACCTCTCCCCACTTCTGTCCCCAAATAAAAAATCATGACTGAGTTATGCTATATTGCAGTGAGGCGTTGGGTAACTGTGGGGCCCCAAGAATGGTATTAAATCAGAAAACAACTACCTGGGAAGAAGTCAGACGTTGGGAAGAACAAGACTAGAGGTATTTGAATGCTTTATTCCAGTCTGGAAGGAGTGTGTTCCCAGGTACCCCCACGTGATCCAGGACGGAGTGGCTCAGAAGTTGCAGAGGTCAGCCTCTGCCAGGCATGTTGATGTAGACTCTGCCATCATCTGGTGGATAGGGTAGAGGGAGCATGAAGCATGACCACCCACCACCCTTCCCACATCACCTTCCTGGGAGACCCCCTGCATCAGGGGCTTCCTCAGGGGTTCCCCAGATACCTCCCCCAGGGTTTCCCAAGCACCTCCTCCAGGGCTTCCCCGGGACTGCCTTTGTGGGACCCCCTTCTTCCCTTGGGACTGCTACCTACTCTCCAGGCCCCACCCCAGAGTTTGCTCACCGTGGGCAGGCCTGTTGTGTTGGCGCAGACATACAAACACCACCCCCACGATCAGGAGGGACAAGGCCGCATCTGCAGCCACCAGGCCTGCCAGGAGCGGCAGGGACAGAGGCCCACATCCGGAGCAGGAACCTGCGGGTTAGAGCCCAGACCTGCAGGCAGCTGAGACCTTTCTCTTTGCCCACAGGGAGTCATGTTGTCCTATCGTCCCCTGCCCTCCCAGCAAGATCCCGGAGAGGGGGTAGATTCCAGATTCTTTGGGATTAGGGAGTGAAATGTGAGGGGGAGCTTAGAGGGGCTGGGGAGTCACAGACCCCCGAGGGCTGGACCCTGGGCACACCAGGAATCTGTTAAGAAGCGTCTCTGTTCCCATCACTTCAATTGGGTGGTAATGAGTCAAGAAGGACTGGAAAGGGCTGGGATTGGGAAATGTCGCTAGACAGGGGAGTGCTGTGGACTAGACTTCAGGATTGGAGGCTGCTGCCGGAAGTTCATTCCTCACCTGCTGGCGTCTGACTTGCAGCCACTGTGGAAAGACAGAGAAGGTGGATGGGGTGGGGGGAGAAGTCCCCAACACAGGCGCAGGTCGGGTGGAATGCTTGAGACCTGAGCTCCACACTGGAGAGGTAAATGGGAAATGGGGGCTTTCCTGGAGCACAGACAGTAACCAGAAAAGGGAAATAGAAGTCCACCCAGCGATGAGGGGAGCTCACAGCTCCAGAACCCCACCCCCACCCCACCCTCAAGGATCCAGACCTTGAGACCCAGTGGCTCTCAAGAAAGAAAAGGGCACAAGGAGAAGGGCTTGCTCTCTGCACCCCAGCATCAAATGGCAGTCTTTCTGTCCCCTCAACCCCCAACTGCTGGCTTCACCTTGGAGCAGAAGCAGGAACAGGAGGTGGCCTGGAGGGGTCATGATGGACTGGGGCCTGAAGGGATCTGGCAAAGACTGCGGTCCAGAGAAGTCCTCAGAACAGTAGAGGAGAAAGAGAGGCAGCTAGAACGGATGTCACACCGCTGGTGACTATACTACCTACTTCCTGTGTGTGGGTACATGTGTGTCCTTAAGACTTCCTTTGGGGAACAAATTTGGGGGAGTCAGACAGCCCAGAGAAGCTTCTGTCATGATCAGGGTGGGAGTGGCAGGTGGACCATAGTGTGGGCATGAGTGAGATTCTGGAAATATTTTGGAAGCAAAGTCAATAACATTTGGGGCTGGAGAGGGTGTGTGTTAAAAAGGGGACCAGGGTGACTGTAGCTTCTGACCTGAGTAGATTAGAAAGATGGAGAGAGGGTGACAGAGATTTTGGAAGAGCTGTTTAGGAGGGAGAGAGGGTTGCCAACATTTGGGCACACTGAGCTGGAAATCCTGACCAAGCTCTCTGGAGATGTGAATGTCACAGTTGGGTCCTAACATGTAAATCTGAGAGGGCTGATGGCTAAAAAACAGAATTTAAAGCCCTCAGACTGGGTGAGCTAATTAAAGAAGTGTCCACATACACACATACACGCATACACACATGCACACACATACATACACACATGAACACACATACACACACATACACATGCATACACGCACATATACGCATGCATGCATACATGCGCGCGTGCGCACGCGCACACACACTGCCAGAGGAAAGAGAGGGAACCAGCAACCTGCTAAGGAAGCTGCGGGAGGGAGAGACCCAAGGCTGGGCAGAATGTTGAAATCAGGAGAGACATTTGGTCATTACAGTTAAGTGCCAAGGAAGGTCACCAAGTGGGAACTGAGCATGTTAGTCCCTTGGTGGGCTGGGAATTCCTGTTTGGTTCACACCTCTCTATCCCAAGCACCCAGCAAAGTGTCTCCTCTATGCTAACAGTTTTTAAGATGAAAAAGTGAGCTGGGCAGGATGGCCCAAGCCTGTAATTCCAGCACTAGGGAGACCATGGAGGGAAGGTGGCTCTGAGTTCAAGGCCATCCTAGCTGATGTAGCAAGTGCCAGGCTAGCCATGGCTATATAGGAAGATCCTAGCGAGATGGTTCAGCAGATAAAGGTACTTGACCTGTGTTAGAGCCCCAGAATCTATAGAACAAGGAAGCATTTCTACAACAGACTTCAGAATACATGTGTTCTTTGACCTCCAGGGGAGCACGCTCACGCTCTCTCTCTCCCCCCCCCTCTCTCTCTCTCACACACACACACCCTAATTTTTTAAAGCAAATATTAGAGCCATATATAGTGGCCCACACCTTTTAATCCTGGCATTTGGGAGACAGAAGCAGGCAGATCTCTGTGAGTTCAAGGCCAGCCTGGTCTACAGAGCGAGTTCCAGGACAACTAGAGCTACATAATGAGACCTTGTCTCAAAACAAAACAAAACAAACACTCAAATATTGGTAGTTGGATGTGGTAGCCTATATCTGTAATCTGACATTTGGGAGATGAGAGCAAGAGGGTCAAGCTGAGTTCAAGATTTTCTTCAGTCACCTAGAGTTCTAGGCTAGCCTGGGTTACAGGAACCTCTCTGTGCCCCCCCTCCACACAAATCAAAACTGAAACCAAGTTGGGGGGGAGTCATAAATGAAAGTTGACTCTAAAGAAGGGAAAGGCCACGTGCAAAGAGGTAGAGATTTAAGCCGCCTAAAGCACCCTTGCCTGAGGACTTCTCCAGGAGGCCATGGGGTCCGGACTCTCCCCCAGGACCCAACAGCACTGCCCGGCCTATGCACAGCCTAGTCAAGGCCTGCAGCATCCCCTTGGCCAGAGACTAGAAATTCCGGGCACCCAATGTTCCCCTTTTCCTGGAGGTAGGACCCCTAGCACCCTCCTTCCCAGGGGACAAGGTGATCAGACCCTTCAAGGTCAGCCCCTCCCATTCAGAGAATAAGTTCGCTCTAGCGAAAAACCGGGGACTCCCAGACTGTGGGCGGGGTCCTCCTTGAACTGGGCGTGGTCAAAACGCCAATTTAAAAACTCGCGGGGATCCTGGCTTTAGATCGGGGACCCGGCGGCGGCTCCGCGGGAGAAGCAGCGAGGCTGGCGCAGCGCCGAGGTCGCGGCCCTGGGGGCCAGCAATCTGGACCCAAGAATCCGCGAGGTAAGGATGGGGTAAAGCGAGGCACGAGACTTTCTGAGCGCTTGAGGGTTGACTGGAGCATTGAACTGGGCTCTGAAAGTAGGGTTGTCCTCAACGTTTAAGGGCGCTGGCTGAAGATTCTGGACTCCTGAGTCTTGGGAGTGTTGGAAATTAAGAGTGATCTGGAATCTTGGAGGTTGGGATGCAAAGGCTGGGAGGCCTGATCCTGGGGTCCTGTAAGAGGACGAAGGGACCGCAAGTCTTTCCTCCCAGGAGGGGGTGGCACTGCATCGTTGAGGTGCAGTTATGGTTGCAGATTTGGGTCCCGAAGGTCCGGCGCTGGACCTGAGGGGTCCATTCTGGCCGGGACCTGCCCCGCCCTGGGATTTCCCAGAGCACCGCCGGTGCAGGGTGCCCAGGCAGGACAGGAATTCCCCGTGAGCGGGGATTCCGCGGGCGCAGCGCTTCGCTGAGCGCCCCTCCTCCGAGCGGGACACCTGCAGCGCGAGTCTGGAGCGGAACTGGGAGGTGGAAGATTCCCTTGCGTGAGCGCGGTGACGCCAGCGCGTGGCGTCCCGTCTCGAAGGTTTCCGAGTCGACCGGCGGCTTAACCCTTCTCGCGCCGGATTCTAAGCTCGGAAACCTGAGCTGGGGGATTTTCTCTTCTTGGGTCGTGGGAACCGGACTTCCAGGTCCCCGAGAAGGAGACTGAGGATCCGAACTCCTGAGTTCTGGATGAGAGGATGCCGCATCTATGGGATGCGGGATGGTGGGTCCCCGCGACTTTTGGGAGCGGGAACTTTGCCACTCCAGATCCCTGGGTTCCTGAGGAGCTAGGGGCTACTGATTTCGTAGATCCTGGCAGAGAGGACGAGACAAGAGTGGTGGTCCCCAGAGTAGCAGCTCCCTTCTTCAGTGCTGAGGACCCTAGGCCGATACCTAATTCACGGAGCCACGCCCCCAGCCCCACATGTTAGATTCTAGAACAGAAAAATAAGTTGTTGTTTTGAGACAGGATCTCAGATAGCCCAGGCTGTCCTCTAACTTAGTATGTAGATGAGACTGGCCTTGAGCACCTGATGCTCCTGCCACCACCTCTAGAATGCTGGGATTACCGGAGTGTGCCTCCACTCCTAATTTAAAACAGAGACATTAGGCACCTGTATGGGCTTTTTCAGGAAGTAGAGATTAGCAGACCCCCAACCCTCCAATCCAAGCCTCAGGATCCGATACCCTAGGTTGGGATTTTTTACGGATGTGGCGATGCTTCAGAGGAGTGGGACCTGGAGGAAACAGATGCTTCAGAGGAGTGCTAGCCTCCCCACTTCCTCAGTTTCCACTACGCTGGTGGAAAGTTGGGGCAGAGGAAAAGCGTGGAGTAAAAGGAAGGAAGTGGCGGTGGCGGGCCCTGCACTCAACAGCTTCTATTGGCTTTGTAGTTCTCCGGCGGCATCAATGTGCCAGTTTTTCCGCGCGGGAGGGAAAGAAGGGCGCCCACATCCACTCCTCTCCGCCCACCGCTGCTGCTAAGGGTACATTTGGGTGACTTAAACATTCCTGATGACTTCCGTCTGTCTTCCCCCACACAGTGAGTCGGACTGAGCGCAGCCACTGCCCAACCCAGACGGTGAAGAAGCTCTTGGAAGAACAGAGGCGCCGTCAGCAGCAACCTGAGGCTGGTGGGGTACCGGTGAGTCTCTGCACGTCCTCCTCTATAGGATCACACATGAAGCCGTGTGTGCTCGGGGATATGGGAGCTGTAGTCCTAACTCTGATGTTCTACAGTTGGGGAATAGACCTTAAAATCCAGATACATAAATTCACTCATTTGTATTTTCTTTTCACTGTAGGGACACTTCTCCCCTCCCCTGGCCCAGCCACTGACCCCATCTGTGAAGGAGGCAGAGGCAGGTAAGAATAGAAAATTCCCAGCCCCAACTTCTCTTAGACACTTAGACACCCCAGCTCTTAGAACTTTGGGGACCGAGGAGTTCAGCCCTCATTATGGTTGAGACACAGGGGAAATTTTGATGGACAGCCTGCCTTAGTTGCACATGCCTGTATTCCCAGTAGTTCAGAAGTTGAGCAGGGAGGATTGCCGTTGGGTTTGAGGTCATGATGTTTACTAGTGAGTTCTAGGCACCTGGAGCTATCTAAGACACGTCTCCAAAAAGAAAACAAAACAGAAATCCCAGCAATTTCACATTGGGTTTCAGTAGCCTGGTAGTCCGTGCGTATAGTCCTTCAAGGACCCAGAGTTTTGTGATTCCAGGAGTCCAGATGCCAGTTGCTTTAGACCAACTTGTTGATTTCCCAGGACTGGAGGACCCAGCTCCTCAGTGTCTCCAAAGTCCTAGCTCACAGTCCTGTAGGACACTCCAGATTCACCATCCCTGGCCGTGTCTCCCAGTCTCTGATAACAGGTTGGTCCCTGCCCATCCTCTCACTTCCAGGCCATACTCACTTCCCGACCTTCGAAGAGACCGTGGATTCAGGACCTGGCAACCTGGCTCCTCCTCCTTCAGGCTTTCCAGACTGGGACCTTAGCACCCATGCTGCCTATACAGACAGCTCTTGCCCGTACTCTGCTGCTGAAGGCTTCCTGACTCCTGACTTCTACCCACCGTCAGACCCGGGGCGCTCAGGCCCATTTCCTCTGGGGATGGAGGTAAACTATAGAGGGGACAGATGCTTAAGGGCCCCCTAAAAAAGCCCCAGTTGTGCCAAGCCTAGTGGTGTAGGTCTGTCATCCCAGCTACTCGGGAGACAGAGGCAGGAAGATAGCAAGACCTGCCTGGGCTGCAGAATGAGTTCAAGGTTGCCCTAGGCACGTTAGTAAGACCTCATCTCTAAATCAGAAGTGAAAGACAAAGAGCGTTGGGAGTGTTACTCCATGGTCAAGCTCTCCACTGGCGTGCGTGTGTGCGTGAGGCCATAGGCTCTCCATGGGGCAGGGGCGGGGAGTGGAGAAGCTTGGTAACATCCATGCAGTATTCTGTGATGTCAGGGACTGGTTGAGATTCCATCCCCAGCCAGGTGTACTGCTTATGCTTGTAGTCTCTGCACCTGGAGGGCAGAAGCAAGAGGCTCACCATTTTGAGCCAGTGATGAGTTAGAAGCCAGTCTCTGCTTTGTATAGCAAAGCAGAAAGGAAACCAAGCTAGGCTTCATAGTACATGCTCACGATCTCGGCAGTCAGACTGCTGGGGCAAGAGAATTGGGGGGGGGGAAGATTCCTTTTTCATTGTCGCAAACCTCAAGTCCCAAGCTCAAAGTCAACTGGCAAATATAGGCTCCTGGTCTCACCCATTCGACCAGGGGCTGTGTGTTGTGTGTGATGAGGATTCTCGGCTGACTGACCCCCACCCCCAATTCCCCAGGACTCTCTGGATACCCGGCTGTATCCAGAACCTTCCCTGTCACAGGTAGGACCCTGGAGAGTCTCTAGCGTCCCCTCAGGATCCCCACAGTTGCCTCCATCCACTGGCCCCTCCCTGGAGACAGCCCGAGCTCACATACTGGCTTTGGGGCCACAGCAGCTGCTGGCCCAGGATGAGGAAGGAGACACGTAAGTATTAGAGGGACCGGATGATCTGCAGACTCCTGGCTTGCCTTGGGGGACGGGGGCTGTTCTCATCACTGCCCCCACCCCCACCTGTCCTCAGGCTCTTGCACCTGTTTGCTGCTCGGGGGCTGCGCTGGGCAGCGTATGCTGCGGCAGAGGTGTTACAGATGTACCGACAGCTGGATATTCGTGAGCATAAAGGCAAGGTGAGGGCCAGGAGTCCAGACTTCTCCACCTGGGGAAGAGGGCACCTGACTTTCAGAGGGGAGGACTCTGAGAGTCCAGGCTGATTTGATTGTGACTTACAGACTCCTCTCCTGGTGGCAGCTGCTGCCAACCAGCCACTGATTGTGGAGGACCTACTGAGCCTGGGAGCGGAGGCGAATGCTACTGACCATCAAGGCCGTTCTGTCTTGCATGTGGCTGCCACCTACGGGCTCCCAGGAGTCCTTTCGGTACTGTCAGCTGGCAGATCCAGGATGTCTGGGTTGGGCTGGTTATCCAGATCCTGGTTTCCAGGACCAGGTTTTGGGGGGACCGTTCCACAGCTCTCTTCCTCTTCTCCTTCCAGGCTGTGTTCAAATCGGGCATTCCAGTGGACCTGGAAGCCAGAGACTTTGAAGGTGAGCTGGCCGTAGCCAGGGCTGGTGTGTCAGGCAGGCAGGGGGACTGGTCAGGGTGGATGCCCAGGTGCAGCTCCCTCACTGTTCCGTTTCACAGGCCTTACCCCCCTCCACACGGCCACCCTGGCTCTCAACGCTGCTATGCCCCTACCTAGCGTCTGTCCGAGGATGCTGAGTCCCCAAGCCCGAGACAGACTGGCTTGTGTGCAGATGTTGCTACAGATGGGTGCCAGTCATACCAGCCAGGTGAGCTTGGGTGGTGGGGAACGGGCAGGCATGTGCAGAGCATCGCCTGGACATCCAGGGGCACTAAAACACATGCTGACTTGGCCTCTTCTTCCTGTGTAACCCCAAGTATGTTCCTCCAACTTCTCTGAGGCCATCGTCCACGCGGGTATTGCTGACCTTAGCTTAGGTTTATCAAGCACAAAGTGACCTGATCAGCCTTTTGCCTCCCTTTATCCCCACTCCTTTACGTACGCACTCTTATTTTCTATATTTTACTGATGAGAAATCGGAGGCCCGAGGGTTCAGATGTCCTATAGCTTTTGTGTTGGAAAGGGACTTAGAATCAAGTCGGGGAGGAAGGGTGGATCTGACCTTAGGAATCGGCTCCTAATTATATATTTAACCCTCCCTGTCCTGTGGTAGTGGTGTCTTCATAGGAAGGCTGAGGGAATTCAGTATCATTTCATTTTAAACATTAGGTTTCTAGTTCAAGGGTTTTGAGCATAGGATGGAGGTTGTACTGTGGCTACTGTCCGGCCTACTTCCCCCTGCCCCATATTAAATAAACAGATGTGAGTGTGGATGACGTGCAGAGGCTGTCATACTGTGCCCTGTGTGCCAGCGTTCCATCAGGACTCAGCCGTCACAGCTGCCACTGTCCCATCCTTGCCGCTTTCCTTCTAGTTTGAAGTTTTGCTGGCGGTGGGGATTCCACTCAGGGTCTAGTGCAGGCTAGGCAAGCTCTCCACAAACCCATATTATTATTTATTTTATTATTATTATGTAAGGCACAGTCTCTTTGTGTAGCCCAGACTGACCTCATACTCAGCATCTTCTGCCTCCACCTCCCAAGTGCAGACTGATTGGCTGTGTCACCAGAGCCAGTCCCTCTGCTACGCTGTTTTTAAGCAAATACGAGCCTGTAATTATTTCCGTAACTGTTTGTTCTTCCTTCCTTTATTTTTTTCTTTTGATGCTGAGAGTGGAACCTAGAGCTTCCTCATGTTTATTACACTGGTAGAGCCCCTGTCTGGAATTCCCCAGTGAGGGGCTGGGGTGTGGCTCAGTGGTAGAGCCCCTGCCTAGAATCCCCCAGGGAGGGGCTGGGTGTGGCTCAGCGGTAGAGCCCCTGCCTAGAATCCCCCAGTGAGGGGCTGGGGTGTGGCTCAGTGGTAGAAGCCCCTGCCTAGAATCCCCCAGTGAGGGGCTGGGGTGTGACTCAGTGTAGAGCATTTGCCTAGAATCCCCCAGTGAGGGGCTGGGGCGTGGCTCAGTGGTAGAGCATTTGCCTAGAATGCTCCAGTAGAGGGCATAAAGGCTGGAGACCCTAAGCTCCTTTAAAGCTTGTAGTAAAGTTTTATTATAGAAAACTTTTCCCTCTAAAACAGCAATTCTCAACCTAAGGGTCTCAACCCCTTTGGAGGTTGTATATCAGATATTGTGCATGTCAGATATTTACATTGTGATTCATAGCAGTAGCAAAATTATAGTTATGGAGTAGCAATGAGAACAATCTTCTGATTGGGAGAGTCATCACAATGTGAGGAACTGTGTTAAAGGTCGCAGTATTAGGAAGGTTGAGAACCATTGCTCTGAAAGTACGAAGCCCAGTGTTGCGCTATATGTAGGTCTGCCCCCAGCTCCAGTACTTAAGATACAGTGCAGTCCATATGAGACAGGGTGCATTTTAGTGTGTACAATAGTGTTGACAGAGCCCAGACCCAAAGCCATTCCATCCCAAAGAAACACAGAGGTCTACATTAATCATAAACTGGTTGGCCTAGTAGCTCAGGCTTCTTATTAACTCTTATAACTTACATTAGCCCATAATTTTTGTCTGTGTTTGCCACATGGCTTGGTACCTTTCTCAGCGAGGCAGTCACATCTTGCTTCCTCTGCGTCTGGGTGACGACTGCAGACTGACTCTTTCCTCTCCCCAGAATTCTCCTGTTCTTGTCGCTCCATCTGTACTTCCTGCCTGGCTACTGGCCAATCAGCTTTTTATTAAAATAATACAAGTGACTGGATAAAAGACCATTGTCCCCCAGCTCCTCTCCCCCTTTCATTTCAGAAGAACTCTGAGTCAAACCTCGCTTGTTTAGCTTTCCTCCTGACCATTATCCATACAACTTGTAACCAACACCCTAAACAAAGAAAAACATCTATAATCCATTTTTTGGGAATGTGGGTGTAGTTTTCCAGGCTACTTCCTGCTGATTGAGGGCGCTGATAATCTTATGGGGACCTAAAGAAAATTTAGAATTATGGTCAAGTCCTGACTGGAAAATTCTGTGAGGCTTGATCATCTCAGCTAGCAGTCTTGAAACTGTTTTGGATGTAGAACTCAGAGGAAACTCCAACAGAGGTCCTCTGGACCATCTGCTTCTATCCAATATTTCTCGGGGTCTTCCTTGATCAAACCTGATTTTTCTTAGCCTAGAATAAATCCACAACTATTCATTTCCTGTGGAAACAAAAGCAAAACCTCTTTCCAAAGTAACATACCTTTTGGCTTCAATTTTGAAGTCAAAGCATTTTCAAAATATGTATGTTGGATTAATCCAGCAACATTTATAGTCAAATGTCTTTTAGCAGCTGTTGTTCCTTCCTCAACATTCAAACAATTCAAAGATAACAAAATAACATACAGTATCCAGATTCTCTGTGTGTTTTCTACCTTTACATGGCTTTATTTTAAATTCTGTTTCTTTTATTTTTACTTTTAATTTTTGGCTTTTTGAGACTAGGTTTCTCTGTGTATTTTTGACTGTCCTGGAACTCCCTCTGTAGACCTGGCTGTCCTTGAACTCACAGGGATCCGCCTGCTTCTGCCTCCCAAGTGTTGGGATTAAAGGTGTGGGCCACTACACCCAACTACTCTCTTTCTTTCTTTTTTATTTTAAGAACTTTATCCTTTTTCTTTTCTCTCCCAAGACTACATATATTTTTAAATACACTCTAAACTGTTTAGAGGTTTTCTTCATCTGAATCCGCCTTTACTGTATATCTCTCTTTTTCTGACCACATGAGTCTTTTATTTGCTAAGTGATATGGCTAGGATTAAAGCTGTGGGTTTGCCGGCTAGATCCATCCCATTCCTTAGCTTTCTGAGAGTCTAGCCTCATGGTGGAGGTACTGGTAGGAGCCATGTTTATTGCCACAACTCTATGGCATTTCAAGGTCCCTGCTGCCACCAAGAAGCATGCTGTTGGCTATTCATAAACACCATTTAAGTGTTTACTGGTGGGTCCTGTTAAAACAGCTGCCAGGTTTTTTGTTTTTGCAGCTAAAGCTGAGTCAGGAAGCCTGTCTTAAATGAGACATGCTTGCTTCTAGCAAAGGAAAGCCCACCTGAGAGAATGCTGCTACCAAAGCCATGCTTAACTCTGTTCTTTTGTCTAGAATTACTTCCCAAACTCTCTCAGGTTTTAAGTGGGTTTAGCTGTCCACGTTGACGCCATTTTGTTGACAGAGATTTCTGTCCTGCCTGGACCCACAGCTGTTCTGTCCCAAAGAAACACACAGAGGTCTGCATTAATCATAAACTGGTTGGCCTAGTAGCTCAGGCTTCTTATTAACTCTTATAACTCACATTAGCCCATAATTCTTTTTTTTAGACTTATTTATTTATTATGTATATGGTATTCTTGGTATTCTTTCTGCATGTATGCCGGCAGGCCAGAAGACGGTGCCAGATCTCATTACAAATGGTTGTGAGCCACCCTGTGGTTGCTGGGAACTGAACTAAGGACTTTTAGGAAGGGCAGGCAGTGCTCTTAACCACTGAGCCATCTCTCCAGCCCCTAGCCCATAATTCTTGTCTGTGTTAGCTACATGGCTTGGTACCTTTCTCAGCGAGGCAGTCACATCTTGCTTCCTCTGCGTCTGGGTGACAACTGCAGACTGACTCTTTCCTCTCCCCAGAATTCTCCTGTTCTTGTCACCTTACCTATACTTCCTACCTGGCTACTGGCCAGTCAGTGTTTTATTAAAATAATACAAGTGACAGGATAAAAGACCATTGTCCCATGGCACAGTAGGATGTCAGGTGGCCAGGACAACTCCTAGCTCAGAAAGCCCCTTTGACAGACTGGGAAAAGCATCTTTTTTTTAGAGACACTTGAACTGGAAAATTGTCATATTGAATGTGACATATATACATAGGACACATATGTTACAAATGGCCTCCCTTAACCATGTTCTTCTTACATAGTACACAACACGTACAACTGTGTAAGGCACTCCTTTGGGCGGGGATGGGGGCTGCAGATGGAAGACTGGACTGACGTCTACGGTTCTTCTCTTCTTAGGAGATTAAGAGCAACAAGACCATTCTGCACTTGGCTGTACAGGCTGCCAACCCTACCCTGGTTCAGTTGCTCCTGGGGCTGCCAAGGGGGGACCTGCGGGCCTTTGTCAATATGAAGGTAGGACATAGGCTGAGGTTTGCTGGCAGTCTGAGATTCAGTCGCAGGGGGCAGCATTGAGTCCTGTGAGCTGTGACTGTCGAGGGGACAATGTGTGGGTGGAGTGTGGCTATGCAGTGTGAGCTAAGGATGTGGCAGGATCCAGAAGTGCAGTTTAGGAGATGCAGGCACTTGGGTCTGGGTCCCCATCAGTTCCCTGCTTTGCGGTTACAGGCCCATGGGAACACAGCCCTCCACATGGCAGCTGCCCTGCCCCCTGGACCACCCCAGGAGGCCATCGTGAGGCATTTGCTGGCCGCTGGAGCAGACCCCACACTGCGCAACCTAGAAAATGAGCAGCCCGTTCACTTGTTGCGACCTGGGCCGGGCCCTGAGGGGGTAAGCACTGGCCTGACTTCTGAGCTAATTGGGGGTCCCCCAACTGTACCCAACACTGATTTAGTCTCAGAGGGTGACCTTGGTCCCTCTCCACCCCTCACTAAGAGTGACCTATGTTGAGTACTATCCTCCTATAATCCCAACTGTTGGAAGACTAAGCCAGGAAGAGTGAGAATTTGAGCTAGCCTGGACTACATAGTTCGTCTCAAAAAGAAAACAAACAAACAAACAAACAGTGACCTCTGGCCTTAAGTCTCCCCCCACTTCAATGTGGCGCCTTCTTCTGGCTTCCTTTCTTTGTACTCTCAACCCTGAATCTTGAGCTGAGACTGTGGCCTTCGGTCCCTGGTGAGACCTCTGCATTACTGTCCCCAACCCTGAATCCTGACCTTAGATGTGATTTCTGACTCTTGCCTCTGCCCTTTAACTCCCAGACAAAGCTGAGCCATCTAGCAAAACCTTTCTGACTTGTAACTGTCTCCCAGGTTCACCTCAAACCCCACGTGGGTTTCAGTGTATAGCCCAGGATGACCCCTGACTCCCACTTCTCCTGCCTCAGCCACCCCAAGGAGTGGGGTGACAGACATGGACCACGACACATGACCTTCCAACACGACTGACGCCACTCAGTTTCTCCTTGTCAGTAACCCCGCCCTAGGCACCCCTCAGCTTCCCTATGGAACCCCAGCCTCCCACATACCTCACTCTGCCTCATTTGTTCCTAGCTCCGGCAGCTGCTGAAGAGGAGCCGTGCGGCACCCCCAGGCTTGTCCTCTTAGGACTGAAACCCAGAACCTGGACTGATTTTTCCAGTCCCCACCGTCCCGTGGGACAGTCAGCGTATGCTCATGTCGCAAATTCATGATAATATATGTGGACTATCCTGCCACTAGGGTCTTACATTAAAACCCCAAAGTGGCACTGGGAGAGGTGAGCAGTCCCCAATATTTGGGGTCATGTGATACCTCCTCCCCCTACAAGGGGCTGTCTAGATGATTTCTGTGAAATCGAGCCCACTTGACTGTTTCTGTGAAACACCCTAGAAATCTTATCTCTCTCCTACTTGGATCAGCCATTATCACCTCCGTGGACTCCATCTTACACCCTAGAAGTTCCAATGGAGCCTCCATGGGGTTTGAGGCATTCCAGGACCATCCCATCAGGGCTCCTTCCCAGGACCCACACCCCTGAGATGTCAGAAAGGCCCCCTGAGATTAGGACCCCCAGTCCTGGCTGCATTGTCACTTAGCACTCAGTGCCCCGGCCCCCAGCCTCCCAGTGAATTGTTCCCCTTGATCTGTGTATCACTGTAGTTCCCAATTAAACTCGATTTGGCCTCAAGCTGTGTGGTGTCATTCAAAGAGGGGGCATGGATGCAGGAAGGTGGCAGTGGTGCCCCACTGAGGGGCCACATTTGGATGGTGTAAAGGCTGGGGAGTACAGAATCAAGATGCCATCAGACCTAATGCCTGACGAAGACATTAGAGTCTGTTTTTGAGATGGCCGTTCCTTCCTGCTACTGACATTTGCAGGCAGCTGGTGCCCAGCCCTCTGTGTAAAATGTGAGAAGACAAGCTGAGTGTGGTGGTGCACACCTTTAATTCCAGCACATGAGAAGCAGAGGCAAACTGGTGTCTCTTGAGTTCAAGACCAGCCTGGTCTATATAGTGAGTTCCAGGACAGCCAGAGCTGCATACTGAGGCCTGGTCTCACAAGACAGCAACAAAAACTGTGAGAAGACTTGAAAGCTAGGAGCTTCCCAGGTTGGGGTGTGGCTCAGCCCTGGTGTCTTATCTTAGATCCCTCCAGTGAGGGCTTGGCACTGTGGCTTACTGGTATAGCACTTGCCTGGATCCCACCAGAGAAGGCCGGGGAGTGCTTCTTTGGCAGACTAGTGCCCTCTATTGGCAGGCGTGGTGGCACAGGAGGCAAAGGCAGGCTGATCTCTGAGTTCAAGGCCACCCTCCGCTGCCTAGCAAGTTTTAGGTTAGCCAAAAACACATAATGAGACCTTGTCTAAAAACAACTAAGCAAAAAATTTGGGGGTGATGGCACAGTCATGTAATTCCACCATTCACGTTTGAGTCAAGTCTGGACTATATAAAGAAAATAAATCTCAATTTCTTTTTTAATTTAATTTTTTAAAATTTATTTTATGAGCTGGGCGGTGGTGGCGCGCGCCTTTAATCCCAGCACTCGGGAGGCAGAGGCAGGCAGATCTCTGTGAGTTCGAGACCAGCCTGGTCTACGAGAGCTAGTTCCAGGACAGGCTCCAAAGCCACAGAGAAACCCTGTCTCGAAAAAAAAAATTATTTTATGTGCATTGGTGTGAAGGTGTCAGATTCCCTGGAACTGGAGTTACAGACAGTTGTGAGCTGCCATGTGGGTGCTGGGAACTGAACCCAGGTCCTCTGGAAGAGCAGTCAGTGCTTTTTAACTGCTGAGTCATCTCTCCAGCCCCATCTTTTTTAATTTTAAAATTAAAAGGAGGGAGAAAGCCGGGCGGTGGTGGCACACACCTTTAATCCCAGCACTCGGGAGGCAGAGGATCTTTGTTAGTTCGAGGCCAGCCTGGTCTACGAGAGCTAGTTCCAGGACAGGCTCCAAAACTACAGAGAAACCCTATCTTGAAAAACCAAAAAAAGGAGGGAGAGAAAGGGAAGAAAGGAAGGAAGGAAGTCAGTTCTGGGGTATCATACCCACTTCCTGCTCTAACCTAAGAACCCTTAACTAATGGCAGACAGGAGGTGATATGTAAAATGCCCCAGGTCCCACATCTTGTCACATTAAAAGTCTGAAGTGCAGGTTTGCATCAGACTTGCTGATATCCCTTTGACCAAAGTCACATGACCAAATCAGGTGTGGTGGTACGCTCCTGTCAGCCCAGCTCCAGACTGAGGCAGGAGAATCGGGAGTTCAAGGAGATAGAAAAGAAAACTGGGAGGCTGAGTTCCCAGGGCCAAGTGTTGTCTCCCAGACAGCTGCCTCCTGCCAGTGTGTGCTCCTGGATGTGGTGGTATTGTGGCTGGCCCGTGAAAAATTCAAATGAATGTGTTATACTTCATATAAGAAGTTACCTGCAATTGGGAATTCCTTGTACAGTTGATTGTATGATATAGTTTAAGGACCCTGTTTCAAAAAAGAAACCTTCAGCGGGCTGGAGAGATGGCTCAGTGGGTAAGAGCACTGTTTGCTCTTCCCAAGGTCCTGAGTTCAATTCCCAGCAACCACATGGTGGCTCACAACCATCTGTAATGAGATCTGGTGCCCTCTTCTGGCCTGCAGGCATACATGCAGAATACTAAGAATACTGCATACATAATAAATAAATCTTTTTTTTAAAAAAAAGAAACCTTCAGTTTAAGAAGAAGGCTGTTTAGAGGTACAAAGCATCAAAAGAGCAATGGCAGCATATTTTAATGATGGTATTTGTGGTAGTTTGAATGTAATTGGCCACCATAATCTCTTAGAGAGTGGAACTATTAGAAGGTGTGGCTTTGTTGGAGTCAGTGTGACCTTGTTGGAGGAAGTGTGTCACTATAGGGGCAGGCTTTAAGGTTTCTTGTGCTCAGGATATGGCCCAGTGTCTCAGTCAACTTCCTGTTGCCTGCAAGATATAGGACTCTCAGCTAATGTCTGCCTGCATGCCACCATGCTCCCGCCATGATGATAATGGACTGAACCTCTGAAACTGTAAGCAAGTCACACCGATTAAATGTTTTTCTCCTATAAGAGTTGCTGTGGTCATGGTATGTCTTCACAGCAATAGAAATCTTAAGACACTATTGTTTAGAATTTAATGTTTTTAAATATATGTGTGTGAGAGAGTATGGGTGCCTATGGAGGCCAGAAGAGGGCATCAGATCCCCTGGAGCTGGAGTTACAGGTGGTTGTGAGTTTCCTAACATGGGTGTTGAGAACCAGACTTGAGTCTTCTAGAAGGACAAGAAGTGCTCTTAACAACTGAGTCATCTCTCCAGCCCCTAATAACAGTATTTTAAAATTAATAAACAGAGGTCCAGCATGGTGTCACATACCTTTGATTCCGGCACTCAGGAAACAGGGGTAGGCAGATCTCTGTGAGTTTGAGTCCAGTCTAGGCAGATCTCTGTGAGTTTGAGTCCAGTCTAGGCAGATCTCTGTGAGTTTGAGGCCAGTCTAGTCTACACAGTGAGTACCTACCTGTCCAAAAAAAAAAAAAAAAAAAAAGTCATAAGCAGGGCTGATGAGATGGCTCAGCCAGTACAGGGGCTTGCTGTCAGGCCTGATGACTTTGAGTTCCATACCCAGGACCCACAGCAGGGAAGGAGAGAACTAACCCCTCCAACTTCCCCATGCAGCCTGTGGTGCACATGTGTACACACATGTACACGTGAAAAAAAATCAAACATTGCCATTAGAATTTAAAATTAATTAGTTTGTTAATTAATTAGAGACAGGATCTCACTATGTAACCTGAGCTGGCCTGGAACTTGCTATGTAGACCATGCTGGCTTTGAACTCACAGAGTTCACCCTAGTTCTGCCTCCCAAGTGCTGGGATCAAAGGTGTGCACCACCACACCAGACTTAGAATGTGAATTTTATTACATCATGTGTGATAGTGAGTTTTTTCCCTCTTTGTATTAGTAGGGAATGTGTGCCTGCCTCCCCTGGGTTTAATAAAGATGTGACCACTATAGGGCGATGATACAAAACAAGTCTCTAATGCGCCGTGGTGTGGTATGTAACTCACATTATCCGAGGGAATCCCTTTTACACTTAACTTGTGTCTATTTAATATACAAGACCTATATTGACATGGATATTTTATGAAGAGACTCTGCTAGCTCATAAGGCCTTTGGGAGAATTAGAAATAGGTATTCCCTCCCCAAGCCATCTGTCAGAAAAGCAGGAGTCGCTATGTTAGCATTTGGTGCATGACTGCCCCCTGCTGGGCAGTTGTGTTAGAAAGGGAAATTTATCTAGTCCAAGAGAAAAGCCTAGAATTTGGCCATGCACGTTTATTTGTTTGTTTGTTTACTTATTTACTTTTAAAATTGAAGCCTGGCACAGGGTGGGCACCACAAGTATTTGTCTCTAAAACATGGCTTGGGTAGGTTTTTTTTTTAAATGTGTTTTGAGATAGGCTCTCATGAAGTGCAGGTTATTATCAAACTCATTATGTAGTAGAGAATGATGCTGAATTTAAAGAAAATTTTTATTGGAATTAAAAAGCTGGCTCAGTGATTAAGAGCACTGGCTGTTCTTGCAAAGGAGCTGTGTCTGGCTCCCAGCTCCCACATGGTGGCTCCTGACCATCTGTAACCCCAGTTCCCAGTGATCCAATGCCATTTTCTGGCCTCTGCAGCACCAGGCACAAATGTGGTTCCCATACAAACATGCAGGCGAAGACTCATACAAATAAAATAAAAATAAATAAATCTTTTATCTGAGGTTTCATGTACTCTTGATTGGCCTGGAAGTTGCTATGTAGCTAAGGTTGACTTTGACCTCTCTCTCTGTCTCTCTCTTTCTCTGCCCGTCTCTCTCGCTCAGTCTCACTCTCTGTTTGAGAAAGACTCTCTGTGTAGTCCTGGCTCTTCTGGAACTTTCTCTGTAGACCAGGCTGACCTTGAACTCACAGAGTTCCTGCTGCCTCTGCCTCCTGAGGGCTGGGGTCAAAGGCGTGCACCATCTTGAACTTCATCTTACTGTTACTTTTATTTATGTATGTATTTACTTATTTGTGTGCAAGCATGTAGAGGGAGTGGGGGTGTTAGAAGCCAGTTTGTGAGAAGTGATTCTCTCTTTCTTCCATGTAGTTCTGAGGGCTAGAACTCAGGTCATCAGGCTTACTAGCAAGCACCTTTCTCACTGTCACCCACTAACCTTGGACTCCTGATCCTTTACCTCCTGAGTGCTGGGATTTCAAGCAGGTTCTGCCATGTCCACTTTATACAGCAATGGGGGCTGAGCTCTGCCTGCAATGCATGCTTGGTAAGCATTGAAAGGCTGAGCTATAGCCCCATTCTCTTCCTAATGTTTTAAGTCACTGAACAAAAACTTGCTAAGTATCAGGTACTGTTAAAATACCTCCACATATAGCCCTGGACTCCTTCTAACAGCTGTCTTGGCACAGGTAACAGCATTGGCGAGGGCTAAGCCTAACAAGTCACAAGCTGGGGTGTGAGAACTCAGCACATGCCGCTAGTGTTAAATAACTATCTTTGGGACACTAGTGTGGGATTGCCAGGGGCTGGGAATGTGGTTTCGTGGCAGAGTACATGACGAGCATGCACGGCTACTCCTTGGAATATTCTCTTAGGAGGAAGAGGCAAGTGGATCTCTGTGAGTTCGAGGCAAGCCTGGCCCATATAGTCAGATCCAGGAGAGCCAGGGCTATGTATTTTTGAGACCTTGTCTCCAAAAACCAAAATTTTTTTAAACAAGCGCAAACATATTTCCAGTCTTCCCAGTACAGGAAAGTTGGAATGGGAGCAGTGTTGGCTGTAAAGAGAAGGCTGGTAGGGGCTGGAGAGATGGCTCAGAGGTTAAGAGCACTGACTGCTCTTCCAGAGGTCCTGAGTTCAATTCCCAGCAACCACATGGCAGCTCACAACCATCTATAGTGAGGGAGATCTGGTGCCCTCTTCTGGTATGCTGGAAATGCAGTATACATACTATATACTTTAAATAAATAGATAAACATTTTTAAAAACGTTTAAAAAAAAAAGAGAAGGCTGGCTTATCGGGGAAAGGTGCTTGCCTCCAACTCCAGGACTTACGCGTGGAAGGCAATTCCTGCAGGTTATCTCTCACCTCCACTCACACAGCGTGGCCCGCATTTCCCGCCCCTCCCCAACATTCTTTTTTTAAAGTTTAGAGAGGGGAAAAAAAAGCAAGAGGAAGAGGGAAGGGGGAGGGGCGGGGCGGATGGTCCACCCTGACAACTCTCTGAGCTTGGAGTAGCGACACATTCAGCACCACGGAAAGCTCCCTGGCCGGCCTGGGAAAAGCCCAGCCAAGGCCTCTAGGTCCCGCCCCCCTACCCAGATTTAAAGCACCCTCAACCAGGTTTATTTGGTTGGGTTTTTGTTTTGTTTGAGACAGAGCCTCTCTATGTATTCCAGGGTGTCCTGGAACTCTCACGGAAATCTATCCGTCTCCCTCCACCTCCTAAGTGCTGGGATTAAAGTTGTGCGCCACCACACCCACCCCTCACCCAGTTTAAAGAAGCCAGGGCTGAAAAAGATGAACAACGATTCTCCAATAGAAACGCGGGACGGCTGGTGGTGGGGAAGACGACTTTATTGGGATGTTAGTGAAGAAACATGGGACGGTGAATTCCAGGGAGCGACATACACTGGGACCCAGGTGGTGGTCACCTTAAGGAGCAATAAATTAACATAAAATAAATTAAGGTGAGGAGGTCCCTTTTAGGGAAGCAGCTGGGAATTTCTAAGGGGATGGAATTTGGAACTGGGGAGGGAAAATAAGAATGAATTTGTCAAGATCTCCCTCCCCCCACCGGAGGCTGGGAGTTGGGACTGAGGGCCAGGAAGAGGGGCGGTCTGGGCTCAGCTGAAGGCTGCTGGGGCAGGGTCAGGGTCGTTCCTCCAGGAAGCGGTAGGTGGGGTTCTCATAGCCATGCCGCTGAAGTTCCCGGAGTTGCTGCTCCTCCAGGGTCAACATGGGGTCCACCTGCCATAGGGCCAAGGGAGGGCTCAGTGCACAGGGGCGGGGCGGGGACGCTGGGAGGCGGGCGCAAGTTCACTGCTTACTCCTACCCCCACCGCGGTGTCTTCTCACCTCCACCACTCCATGGCTGATAGTCCCATAGGGCTTCTTCTTGCGCAGAAGCAGCAAGGATAGAACAATGAGGGAGCCCCCTCCAGCTCCCATGATCAGCAGACCCGACACAGCCTCTCGGGACACTCCAGTCCCAGCTGGTGCCTATGCGGAGAGGCGTTGAGACCAAGAGCATCATCATCGAGGCCCACCAGGATCCAGGGCAGCATTGAAGGCCACAGCCTGGACACTGACCTCTGACCTCTCCCCAGGCTCATCCTCCTCTTACCAGTTCATCCCTCTGGATATCTGATGCGTGGAAGGGAAAACCCCTTGGGACAGATGCATTCACCTGGGGGAGCAGGAGACATCACTGACTCTGATTTATGGCCCCAAGGCCCAGAGGTACCCTAAGGTACACTTAGTCCACATCCCCAGCGAGCTTCCAGAACCTTCCCTCCACCGAGGGAAGGTTGTCTTGGGAGCCCAAGGCCCCACTTACCTTTTGCTCATACTGCTCCAGGGGAGATAACTTCTCTTTGCCAGAGGAGGAAGAGTCTTGATCTGTGGACCCTACCCAGCACAAGTCACATCTCACTTTTGAGGGTCCAGATACCTCCAGAGGGGTCAGAAAGGGCACCAGACTCCACCCCAGCGGGCCTGGGCTTTTTGCTGTATGTAGTTCTTTCCCCTCATGGCTTAGGGTTCAGTGGGATTTAGTGGCTGGTGTTTGCCGTGTGACACTTACCTTTTGGAAGGGTCACTGGGGTGTCTGCTGGCAGGAGGGGACACGAAGATGGGAGAAATAGTCAAGAGAGGAGGCCATGAGAGAAAGAGTAGAGAACCCCACCCCCCAGGAACAAGAAGCCTACAAAGGCCCTACACCCCCAGATATCCCTCCTTATTCCTTCCTGCCCATTGTGTGGCACAGACACCCCCAGACCTTGGAGAATTAGAAAGAAGGTTGCATGCTGGGTCTGATGGTGCACACTTCTGCAACTTCAGCGCTTGCAAAGCTAAGACAAGACCATGAATTTGAGGCCAGCTTAGGCTAAATAGTGAGGTCTAGGTCAGCCTGAGCTACAGAGTGAGACCCTGTATCAATCACCTCAGAACTGAGTTGTGCCTTATGACCTATAATCTGAGCTGAAGCGGTAGGATCAGAAGTCCAAGGCCTGCCCAGGCAGCTTCGACTGTCTTTTCTGTTTGTTTGCTTGTTTGTTTGTTTGGTTGGTTTTCTGAGACAGGGTTTCTCTGTAGCTTTGGAGCCTGTCCTGGAACTAGCTCTTGTAGACCAGGCTGGCTTCAAACTCAGAGATCCGCTTACCTCTGGCTCCGGCTTGTTTGTTTTGTAAATATTTATTGATTTATTTTATGTATATGAGTGCTCTATCTGCATGTACACCTCTACACCAGATGAGGGCATCAGATCCCACTATATATGCTTGTGAGCCACCTCATGCTTGCTGGGTATTGAACTCAAGACCTCTGGAAGAGTGGCCAGTGCTCTTAACCGCTGAGCCATCTCTCCAGCCCTAGACTGTCTGGCTGGGGCTAGCACTGAGTGGAAGAACTCTTGCTCAGCACACACACAGAGCCCTGGGTTCCTCAACAGCTTCTTCCTTCAGGCCAAAGACTCCAACACTGCAAAGGAAATGAGGCTTGACTCCCAAAGGTATTCTATATTCAGGCTCACTCACCATCCTTGGATTCTGGAGGCTGAAGCCCACCCTTGTCCTCACTGCTGCTCCCGGGCACAGAGGCTTCCAGTTCGCTGGGACCCAGGTGTTCAGAGTGGAGAAGCTCCTCTGAGGGGACACGCAGAGAGATGGCGAAGGTGAGTGTAAGACACTACAGTGGCACAGGCGCAGGGCACCTGAGTAGTGGAATGGGTGGGAGGTAGGAGAGACAACAGAGATGGCTCCAGGCCAACAACCCTAAGGGTGACCTGCAAGATGGGGAGCTAGGGAGATGTGCCCCCAGCAGGAAAGATGGAGGCTAAATTTGCAATGCCCCACCTCTTTAAGTATCAGGAAGTTTAGAGCTAGGCCTGGGACATCCAGAAGGAAGTCACAGCAAACTGAGGGCTGTGCAGGGAAATACTCTCTGGTCTTCTCACTCTTGTGAATCTGGATTTGACTTGTGACTTGTTCTAGCAATAGAATATTGACTTAATAATCCAGGGGAGTAGCTTAGTGGTGCACATGCCTGGTATATAAAAGGCCCTGAGTTCCATCCTAAGTATTATCCAATTAGTTAGTTAGTTAGTTACCTTTTAAGACAGGGTTTCTCTGTGTACTCTGGCTGTCCTAGAACTGGCTCTGTAGACCAGGCTAGACTCAGAGATCTGCCTGCCTCTGCCTCAAGTGTTGGTATTAAAGGTATGTGCCACCACACTGGAAACTATCCAGTTTTTGAGGTGGGTATGGCCAATGCACGCCTGTATCCCAACACTGGAGAAACAGAGGCAGGAGGACTGAGAATATGAGGCTGGCCTGGGCTACATGGCCAGCCTCAGTTACAAAGCAAAACCTTGTCTTAAAAAGCCACTAGTCGATGGTGGTGCACACCTTTAATTCTAGCACTCAGGAGGCAGTGGCAGGTGGATCTCTGTGAGTTTGAGGCCAGTCTGGTCTACAGAGCTAACTTCAGGACAGTCAAGACTACACAGAGAAACACTGTCTCCAAAAAACAAACAACAAACAAAAAAGCCAAAGGCTGGGGATCTGAGTTATGGGAGGGCATTTGCCTAGCTGGGTTCCATCCCAATATCATACTAAAAAAAACCCAAAAAACAAAAACCTAGCCAGGTATGGGGGCACAAGCCTGTAACCCCAGCACTTGGTAGGCAGAGGCAAGAGGACTGCTCAAACTTCAAGGCTAACCTGATCTACAAACGGAGTTTCAGATCAGTCAGTGCTACAAAGTAAGACCCTGTCTCAAAAAACAGTAACAAAAATCAAACTGTACAATTGACTAGTAGCCTTACCACCAAAGGAACCAAATAGCTGAGTCCAGACCAGAGGAAAATAATTCAAATTAAGTGCAAAGAAAGATGGTTCTTAATTAGAACCACCAAGTTCTAGAGTGATTTAAATAAAGAATGAGAGATTGAGGGTTGGGAGTCAAAGTTTGCCCTCAGAGAACTGAAACTCAGGACAAAAGTAATGGGCACTCACGGATCTGAGGCCGCAGTTCCTGAGCCAGGGGAGGGTTCTGGTCAAGCAGCCCCAGGCTCTGGTTCATTCGCTCTTCAATCACCTGAAGGTGCGTCTGGACCTGTGGGGAGTAAGTGTGGATGTAGGGTGAGGCAAGCAGAGCAGCCCTGAGAGGAGCAGAGGAAGGAGGGGCTCAGTAGGAAGTTTCCTTGGAGACTAGACAGGAAGTGGGGCACAAGGATCAGACATCCAGCCACAGGGGAAACTGAGAAGGAGAAGCAAGATCACAAGGGTCAGACATCCAGCTACAGGGGAAACTGAGGAAGGAGAGGATGATCCAAAGAGAAGGAAGAGCTATGTATAAGACCAGAAGTTCAAGGCTTGGAAAAAGGGTGGCCCCAGAAAAAGCAGGGTACCGGAGGCAAGATGAAGGTAGGATAGAAAAACAGGGTCTAGAGTTGGGTGTGGTGGACAGCGCGTGGGAGGCAGAGGGAGATTTCTGTGGGTCCGAGGCCATAGTGAGCTCCAGGCCAGACAGCCAGGACTACTTAGTGAGACCTTCTCTCCAAAAACAGACAGACAAGCAAGAAACAAACAAACAAAAACAAAACGAAAGAAAGAGAGGTGCGGTACAGATGAAGGAAGGAGATACGTGGGTCAGAGGGAGAAAGCAGGGCTAGAGAACAGGTGTGCAGGCTGTGGTGAGGACAGCACAGCTCAAGGACAACAGCTCAAGGGCAAGACGTGGACATTCCAGAGCACAGAGGAGAGTTCCTGTGCACCAGAAGAGCACGTCCAAGAGACCGGAATTAGAATCTCAGGGTATATAGCAGGGGCTCTAGGGAAAACAGGGAGGGTAAGGGAGGAAGGCTGAAGGACAAGCTCCAGGCTCAAGGAAAAGGATTCTGGGAAAGGAAATAAAGTCCAAGGGGTAGGAAGAAGGAATCCAAGAGATAGGACAGAGGATTCCAAAGGACAGGAAGTAGGAATCCTGGGGACAAGAAGAGAGTCAAAAGCACAGCATGAATGTGTGTGTGTGTGTTGTTAGGGGCAGTGTTTCATCATCAAAAATATGGGATTTGAGGAATAGGAATGAAGGGGCTGGAAAGGCTTTGGGGACATGAAAGGAGAGTTCCGGGTGTAACGAAGGGTTCTAAGCTGAGAGTGAGGGTCAAGGGGAGAATCTGGGGCCTGGGGAGACAGCTCAGCAGCTAGGGCACTGGCTGCTCTTCTAGAGGACTCAGGTTTAATTCCCCCCACCTGCGCGGGGGCTCACAACTGTCTGTAACGCCAGCTCCAGGAGCCTCAACACCCTCTTCTGGCCGCCCCAGGGACCAGGCACGGATGTGATGGACAGACACACACGCAAGCAAAACCCTCATCCACATATCATTTTTTTTAAGAGAGAGAAGAGTCTGAGAGAGGAGTCTGGGCTTGCAGGGCGTCTGGGCCCAGAAGCATGCCTGTACCTGAAAGCGCATCTGCTGGGCCTTCTCGGGGTCCACAGCGGCCACGTGCTGGTAGTGCCTCAGGGTGTGCCTCTGCTCCTTCTGCTCGGCCCGCAGGTAGCGCCTCAGGGCCGTCAGAACTCGCTCAGCCTGCCGGAGGGAACCAAGACTGTCTCGGCTGATCCTAAGACTTCTGTTTGCCCCCACCGCTACCTCCATACCTGAGGCGGATCACCCTGTAACGCCGCCAGGAAACCTTCCAGGGCAGCTCGCCGCTGGTCGTTGATCAGAGCGACGACTCTGGTGGCGTGGGTCTCCACCAGGCGCTGTCGCTCACCGGAAACTTGTTCCTCCAGGGTCTGCAGAATGGACTGGAAGTGCTAGTGAGGGGACAGAAGGAGGAAAGGAGGTGTGTGAGAGTCTAGGGCAAGCAGGGTGGGCTTCATTGGGTCTCCTTCCTAACAGCAATGTGGGGACGGAGGTCCAATGGAGTTGGGGTAGGGCTGGCCTAATGGGATGCCTGGCCTACTGGGAGCTGGTTTGAGGGTGTAGTCTGTAAGTTTAGGAAGGAACAATTTGAAAACAAAACAAGCAAACAAAAAAAAAAACTGGCCAACTTAAGGTATAAAGCAAGTTTTCGGCAGCTCTAAAGCAAAAAACGCCGATGGGGTGAGGCCCCGGTCTGGAGGCTGATCTAGAGGAGTCTACATGGGTAGGGTTGTACAAAGACAAAGACAGCGACAGGGCCAGGAGCGAGAGGCCAAGAGTTAGCAAACGGGCTTTGCTACACAGGGATTGAGATAAAAATGAGAGGACAGGCTGTTACTTCAGCAGGCTCCATTTGAGAGAGGGGTCCAAAGTCAGCCAGCAGAGGGCAGTGCTTGCTCAGCGGCACGCATCAGGCCCGGACTGAATCCCCGGCAGAGGCAAATGTAGGGGGGCTGGACCCGCAATGGATGGAGCGGCCCCCGGAAGTGGATAGAGGCGTGAATGAAACTCAGCGAAGGGCATCCTACCTCGTTCAGGGCCTGCCTGTCGGCTTTTGGCAAGTTCTTCGACTGGTTGTCAGCCATGGCCCACTCTCGCATTACCTGGGAGTGAGTAGGGGGGGCTTCAGGATCCCAGGAGCTACCTTGGTCCTCACAGGGAGTCCCCCACCCATCTTCCAAGGCTCAAGAGGATGAAAATCACCTAGGGCCACTGGACTTTGGATTCCCAAGAAGGAATACCAGAGGATATTTTTTTTTTTCCAGGCTGGTCTCAAACTCTGTTTCATTAGAGGTTGGTCTTGAACTTCTCATTCTCTTGCCTCAGCCTCTTAAGTGTCAGGATTAAGGCACATGCAATTATGCTCAACCCCAGGTTGTGCCACAGACCAGAGTTTCTATAGCGTCTGGTGGCATTTCAACGATCTGCGAGGCAGGTCAGTAATCCAGTATCATCTTAGAGAGAGGTGTTGAGGGCTCAGGTAGACAGATGCTTGGGCGCTCTTTCAAGGCAATGTCAAGAAAGAATTTCCCATGCCTTTAATCCCAGCACTTGGAATCTCTGTGAGTTCAAGGCCAGCCTGGTTTATAGAGTGAGTTCCCAGACAGACAGGGCTAAACAGAGAAACCCTGTTTCAAACAATAATAATAATAATTAATAATAATAATAATAATAATAGAAGAAGAAGAAGAAGAAAAAGAAAGAAAAGAATCTCCCTGTGTTTATGGAGTCACATGGTGACCCTGGGTTTCCTGGTATCGTCACCTCATTAATCTGGCGCATCCTTCGCTCCTCCAGGTCCATCTTGGCCCTTAGGAAACCCTCATGCTCGCTGATTTCCCCAGGCATGCCAAAGTAAACATCCACACCATCAGTGGGCCTTGGGGTGGGAGTGACTGCAGGAAGACAAAGGATCAGGCAGGCAAGTCATTTTTCCTCCCGGAGAAGTACATTTCCCAGGATATACCAGAGACCATCACGCATCCGTTTTAGGCCTGACCTGCATCGGCAAGATTCTGGAACCTATCACACCATCTTCTTCAAAGCATTGCCAAAATGACTCCGAGGGCCTATGGAAAGACCCCCTCCTCTTTCCAATCGCCCCTTTGTGGGCCTCTCCCTCTTCATTCTTCATGGACTAATCCACCTCTACCATATCTAGAGCCACTGACGTCGCTTCCATTTCCCCAGTTGTGCCCCTCCCACTAGGTCACTCCTGGAGGTGCCCCCACAGGCCCCCAAGCCCCCCAACCACAAATGGTGAAGAGAGCCAGGGAGACTACCGCACCTTTGTTGATCATGACAGGAGTGTGGGAGCTGGGAGGTGGGACCCGTTTCTCTTCCTCCTCCTCTTCAGCCCGAGGGGGCTCCACGAAGTAATCATCTACTGGCTGAGGGAAGGATTCCACCTCTTCCTCATCCTCGCCTCCCTCTGCTCTGCCCCCCAGGGGCCAGGACCGGGTAGAGGGGTCACTGGAGGAGAAGACTCAGGCAGTAAGGTCTCCAGATAGGTTCCCAGGCTTCCATCCCCTGCCTCAAGAGCCTTGGGAAGGGTACAGAGAGAGCCTCTTGCCACTCACCCAACTGCCATCCTAGAAGGGTTGGGAGTTGCTGGAGGGGGGCAGCATACATACTCCACACCTCGGAACCGATCGGAGCCACAGGGCAAAAGCATGCCAGAGCCGTGCAGGATGAAGCCCTGGGAGCTGCAGGCCTGCGGGAAGACGAGGCCCGGAGGCCAGAATGATCTGGTTGGAGGGCAGGGACGGGAAGCCTGGATGCTGGCTTCCAGGAGAAGGGGATGAGGGATGGAATTGCTTCATCCCAATTGGAACTCTTGGAAGGAAGGGCCTAGAGTTCCAGGTTTAGGAGATCGGTAGAACCAGGGTCTCACCTCCTGTGCCTCCTGATGCCTCTTGCTTGAGCTCTCACACTGGTCCATGCGCTCCTGGTGCAAGAACCGACAGCCTTCAGGCACGAGCAGGGCTTCGCTCACGAATTCACCAGCTGTGGAATGGGAGACACCAGAATCATAACAGCCCAGCCCTGGCCTCCTCAGAGGTCTCTACCTGACACCCAGACTTCCAGTGTAGGTCTGAGTGAAGCTCAGAACCTCATCTCTGAGAGACTCCCACTTCACCTCAGTTCCCACCCCCAACAGGTGACTCACGCAGGCAGTGGAAGGGCACAACCTCATGGTGGGGGTGGGCACATCTGCCACTGCGGGTACCACCACACCAGCGCTCCATTGGGATGGCCTGTGCCGCCTGCTCCACACGGGCTATGTGTAGTTCTGGGTACATCTGTGCAGACCAGGAAGTGGAGATCAACCCACTGGTTACCCCAGTCCTAGGGTTTGAACTCAGGGCCTCACGCATGCCAAACAAGTGTTCTATCACTGAGCTACATGCCCAGCCCTCGTTTTACTCTCTATTTCGAAACCAAGTCTTGATAAGTTTCCTAAGCTGGCCTTGAACATCCTGTAGCCTAAGAAGGCCTTCAATTTGCATTCCTTCTTCGTTAGCCTCTCCAGCAGCTGGGACTGCTAGGCTCAGTTTGGTCATTCCCGTTTCTAGTTTCTAATATTCAAAAGGACATCTCCCGGGCTTTCCTCCCTTGTCTATAGCATTAGCAGGTAGCTAAGCCTCGGGTGCCCGTTCGTTGGTCATGTCCTAGTGCTGCCCCTTAAGTTCGCCATTCTCAGGTGGCCTTGGTGAAGGTCCCCAGGCCAGGTCATGAAGCTCAAGTTCTCAGGGCCACCCTGCCCCCATCAGGTTTCTTTCTTAAAATATCTCGCTCTCTCTCCTGCCCTGCCTTTCTGTTTAGCTTCTAAGTAACTCTTCTCATGGAGTTAGCCCCGCCTTTTCGTTTCACGCCTCCTTGGAACCCATTCTCATTGGGCTCACCGCTTCCCGCATCTTGTTGGTTTAAAGGTCTTTTTATCTAAGCCCAGCCTCTCGTTTGGCCACGCCCACTCACACTCCCACTTTTTCTAAATAGCTGCACAGATTTCCAAGCCCTGCCACTCTTCAGGCGATCTTGATTAGCCGACGTTTTTGCAGGTTTTTCCCCTCCTAGTATCTCAAAATAGGTTCTGCCCTAGACCCGCCGCGCCCCCTCGCTGACCACAGACCCCGAACTTCCCTAGGCTTTCCAGATCTTCCCACCTCCCTGGTCTTGGCCTTTCTCAAGTCTGGCTTCCTCAAGGGCGACCCCGCCGCAGCTTGGACCCACTGACCACTGACCACGCCTCTACCCATGGGTCCCGCCCACCTGTCTGCAGTACTCCAGCACTCGCTGCGGGTCCAGGAGACAGCGTCGTGATCGCTGTGGGTCTGGTTCCCAGCGGCCGGTGCGCAGGTCCCGGTGAAGGGTTAGACGCCCGCATAGTCCAGCCACTTGGGCTGACCCCGGAGCCTGGGAGTGGAGGCAGATGGAGCAGTGAGGGCCCGGGGAACGTTGGCATCTGGGTTATCTGGTGCCTTGCTCCCTAAAACCCAGATGGACACCTGCCCCTAGCACCACATCCTTCTAAGCTCTCCTAGGTGGAGGGACCGTTCCCCGGGAAACAGATCCCGTGGGGCGAGAGCGCCCCAGCTCTCCCGTTGCTATGGTGAACCCGGTCCCCCTCCCTTGAGTTTCTCGCGGCCTTGTTGCTGAGAAGACAGGCTCCGCCCCCGCCCCCGCGTCTTGGCTCTGGAGCCCGAAGGGGTTAAACTTGAATCGTGGGTTGGGGGGCAATCCAGGCGTTCTGGCCCCTCCTCCCCCCATCCCCAGTTCAGGCTCCAATTGAGGGAGTGCAAAGACGAAAGGGCCTGGCTTCTCTGAAGGCCTGCACATCAGGCCCGTAAGAACTAGGGAGCTATATCCGGATTGAGTAGTGGGTGGAGGCCTGGACTCCTGGATGTTTAGGGGACAGGGGGCTCGTGTGGGTCCAGGGGATACAAGGGACCTGGATTCTAAGATCCAAGCGCCTGCTGCCTGGTGGGTCCTACGTTCAGGTGGGCAGGGCTTGGGGCTTTGTCGGCTAGGGGTGAGCTGGATTTCTAGGACCAGGGGCTCTTGGAAAGACAGGTCTAACGATGCGGGTGGGAGGGGGCAGGGAAGTCAGACGATGGAAAACCTAGAGTTCGGAGCTCACGGAGCAGGCCACCTGGCTAAAAGGACAGCGCTTTCTGCGGTGGCCGTGTCGCGTCCAGGTCCAGAGGCCCGGTCCCGCCCCTTCCCCCATCCCCAGAACCCGGCCGGGCCTCACCTCGGCCGCGCTGGGGCTCCCACCGGCCAGGCTCCCGACGGCGAGCTGCGCGCGTAGAAGCAGCAGCGACAGTGGCAGCAGCAGCGGCAGCGGCGGCGGGCCCCGGCGGCGGCCCTGGCCGCGAGCGGCGGGGCTGGCGGGCCCCATGTCCGGGCCTCGCACCCTCAAGTCCCCTGCGCTCCCGCCCGGCCCAGCCCGGCCCCAGCGGTGACAGGAGCTACAAGCGCCACCGCCGCCGCCGCCTCCTCCTCCTCCCGCCGCCCCCGGGCTGCGCCGGCGCCGCCAGCCCCGCCCCGCGCCGGCCCCGCCTTCCCGGCCAGGACAATAGCGTGGCGGCTCTGCGCACTGAGCGGCTTGGGAACCCCGGGAGGGAGCCTGCGCCAAGCCCTAGCCCCTCGAGATTCCTGGTGTCACGCCCGACGTTAAGGCCCAGTCACCAGGCTCAGTCCTTGTGCTCAGCAGTTTTGGAGTTTGAGTCCTGTCTTAGGACTTTCACCCTTAGCCTTCTCTTCTGGCAAACCCAGACCCCCACCATCACCTTTGTCCTCCTCCAAGGATGCAATAGGATTCATGGGATGTGTGTGTGGCAGGGGTGGGGTGGGGGGAACACCCCTCCATAAACTCCTCTGTTGAGGTCCTAGGAATACAGACCTCCAAAATTTCCCCAAGCCTAGAACACAGAAGCGGAGAGTGAAAGCAAGCCTGTAATGCTAGCACTTGAGAGGTGGGGCAGGAAAAGAGGAGTTTGGGCCTAGCCTGCACTGCCTGAGACCCGGTCTCAAAGGACAAAGCAGTAACTTAGGCCTGGTGCCTTCTAACCAAGTCTCTCTCGGCCTTTCATCCTCAGACCTAGGAATTCAGTCTTCCTGCCTTGACTGCCAGGCCTCTGGACCTTGAAATTCTCCATCTAAAAAAACTGTTCTTTAAAGATGACTCAGGTCAGGTGCAACCCAGCACGTGAGGACCATGGAGCCTCATTTCCACTCACTCTATGGGCCAGCTCGAGTCTTCTCCCCGAAGGGCTCACTATTTTGTCCCTCAAGTGAGTGTAGAATATTCTCCTTTCTCTGGCCGACTGAGGCAGCCCAGCTCTGTGTGGACTTCTAGGTGTGCATCTTGTGAGGACCTGTCCACATTTGTCTGTCTTTTGTTTTCAACTATGTGTGCATCAGTGTGGGTGTGGGTGAGGCAGGGGTATGTTATTAAAGGAGTCTACAGTGGGATGGTGGTGTAGACCTATAATCCCAGGAGGGCCTAAGGATGGAAGATCAAGAGTTCCAGGCTTAACTCTGTTGAGAGAAGCCTTGGTGGTTAAAAATACTGGCTGTTCTTCCAGAAGACCTGGGTTCCATTCCCAGCACCCACACTGTCTGTAACTCCAGTTTCAGGGAACCCATTGCCCTCTTCTGGCCTGGGGGATCAGGCACATATGTGGTGCACAGAAACACATGCAGGCAAAACACCCACACACGTGAGACAAAAATAATAAATCTTAAAAAAAAAAGAAATGAAACTGCCTATAGTAGCAAGCAGGTAGGAAGAGGCTGAGAAGGGACTGAGGATTTTACTCCTGTGACAGCCTAGGCTAGGGTAGGACGATGGGACAACTTCATGGACCTCTTCATTCATGGAAAACTCAAGAAGACTCCACAAGCACATTTGTCTTTTTTCCCTAATTAAACACAAATATTTCTAGCCCAATAATCCCCTTCATCTCTTTATTTATTTATTCTTTATTTATTTTTAAAGATTTATTTGTTATGTACACAGTGTTCTGCCTACATGCATGCCTGCAGGCCAGAAAAGGACACCAGGTCTTATTACTGATAGTTGTGAGCCACCATTCGGTTGCTGGGAATAGAACTCAGGACCTCTGGAAGAGCAGCCAGTGCTCTTAGCCTCTGAGCCATCTTTTCACACACACACACACACACACACACACACACACACACACACACCACACACACCCACACACACATTTTATTCTCACCCCATTCCCAGTCCTTGGATTCAATTCTTTCATGGTTTTAAGGAAGGAATCAAGATAGTGGTCATTTTGAGTTCTCATAGAATGAACTGCCATATTGGCTATACTTTTATTGGCCAAAGTTCCCCTCCCTGGGAAAGCCAGGAGTTGTTGGTGGTGGGGGATTATTTCATTCATCTTGATTTGTCTTATGCTATCATTATTTTTGATGCAGATGGTCATTTTAAAATATCTACTGGTTAGAAAAGCCTTCCATCCATGGCCCTGACTCCCATCACCTCCTCTCTTTGTCTCTCTGCAAAGAATTTGAATGTCTTTCATTCAAACTTGAATGTCTTTCTCACAGGAGAATAAGTGGGTATGGTGGTCGTATTACTCCCTCTTGGAGCATCCCCTTTGGCTGAGCCAACCCACATCAATGATCCTGGCGGTTGTTTCCCTCCTTTGGTGTTCAGTTTGGGAGGAATAGGTAATCAACTTGTTCTGATTCCTCAGAACGCTGGACAGCACATGACAGTAAGTTGACGCTCTTGAGACTCTTCGATCAGAGCCGCCTTCACACATGCGTCTGGAGACGCTGGTGGCTGGGTGGAGACAAGGTAGCGTAGGGGAAGGGGGGAGTCCCAGAGCTCAAATCTGGGGGTCCAAAGGATGTGGGTTTCATATAGCTTGTGAAAGCACGGGGATGGGGGGTGGTGAGATATCCGGCCCGCGCTCTGTACAGTCTGCAGGGGGGTACTAAGTCCAGGTGTGGCTTGAAGTCATAGTAAGTAGGAGTTCCTGGAAATCCAATTGGAGAGGGGGGTGGCAAGAAGAGGCCTCCTCCAGGGGCTTCCCCAAGGCTAAGGCTCACACTGACTCCTCGAACCTTGTAGTAACCGTTGGTTGGATCCTGGGGAGCAAGTGAGACTTGGTAAGGAATGTGAGGGTATAGGAAGGCAGGGATCATGGGTGGAGAGACACACTGAGCTACAACCAGACCTAGAGAGAAGTGTGTTTGCAGAAAGTAGAAACAGCAGAGGCAGAGAGAACTAGGCAAATAGATGGCAGAGATAGGGGAAGTGCTGGCTTCCTAGAACAAGCAAGGCCTGACTGAAGTTGGGGAGAGGGAGGGAGAGAGGCCAGGAGGCCCTCAGTTTGCGTCCCAGCTCTACATAAACTCAGTGTGGTGGTACATGCCTTTAATCACAGCACTCGGGAGGATAATCAGGAGGTCAAGATCATTCTTGGCTACGTACTCAGTTTGAGGCTAGCCTGAGATACACGAGGGTCTGCCTCAAAGAAAAGTTAGGGAGCGGGGCTTTAGAATGGGAGCCAGGGTTGGAATCGATGCATCTATTCTAAGGTAGGATTTCGAAGCAGGACCATCTTTGGAAAATGTGATGTTGGGGTGGGACCTGGTGGGAGTAAGGCTCCTGGCTGGTAGAGAGCAGCCAAAAAGACACCTACAGGCATGAAACATGGCTGATGGGAAAAGAAGGCTGGAGACCAAGGTGGAATGATAAATAAGATAAGAAGAGTCTGCAGAGATTGTGAGCCGCTGAGCTGGCCCAGGAGGAGTTAAAGATAGTTTTTTGTGGCTTTTTTGTTTCTTTTTTCTTTTCTAGACAGGGTTCTGTGTAGCCCTGGCTGTCTTGGAACTCGCTCTGTAGACCAGGCTGGCCTCGAACTCAGAGCCTCTGCCTCCTGAGTGCTGGGGTTAAAAGCGTGCATCACCACCTTGCAAACATAGGCCTTAAGGTGACAGAAACCAAAGAGGAAGACTGAAGCAGGGAATCAGCCAAGTGTGGTGCCCAGATCTGAAGTCCTACTTTGTAATCCCAGCATCCAGAAGCTGCAGGAGAAAGCCTGCTGGGAGTCCAAAGCCAGCTACAGTGTGGGACCCTCTCTCCAGAAAGCTTTTTTTAAAGCATGTAATTGGGGAGAGGTGGAGACTGAGTGACCAATAGTTGGCTCCTCCCCAGTACTCACCGTTGCCTCCAGAGCCTCCTTTTCATCAAGGATCAAGTCACTGTGGTTGGGGTGCACAATGGGACCCTGAGGTAGGGGAAGAAAATGAGAGGCAGTACTCAGAAGGTCACCCTGTCCCGTTGCCAGATCCCAAGGGTCTTCCTTTGGAGGTCAGGCTGAAGGAGAGGCCTGGACTTAAGACAGTAAAGAAGGCTATGGGGACATAGTGAGCGGAAAGCGTAACTGGGGGACAAAACGTATTTGCAATTGTGAGGATACTGTGGGTCCAGGGTCATCACGTTTAAGACTGGGACCAAGCTGGGTATAATGGCACACACTTTAATCTCAGCATTCAGGAGGCAGATGCTGGAGGATCTCCGATTTGTAGTTTATGTAGAGCTGGGAATCGAACTCCTCAGGGCCTTGAGAATGCTAGACAAGCAATCCACCAACTGCTACAATCCTAGCCCCAGTTAGAGCCTCTTGTCTGTGCTTGATCATACTTTTCTCTTGAACCCACCCTCCCTCTTTGCCTCCCTCCTTCTCTCCCCAACTCATCCACACCTTGCTTGTTCTAGGAAGTCAGCCTGGTCTACACAGCAAGTTCTAGGACATAGAGGAGACTTGTCTCAAACAATAACAAAATAACAATAACCAAAAGGCTAGGCTCAAAACTGAGTTTGAGGATGGGTTAGACTAGGTTATTATCTTAGTCTGGACGCAGGATTTTAGGGAAACTCAGTATCTTACCCGTTCCTCGCTGCCACCTGCCTCCTCCTCAGGGCCGCGTGAGCTGGAACCATCACTGCTTCCTGGGATCCGCACCAAGTTCTTTTGCTTGGAGAAAGAGCCTGAGGTCCAGGACGGTGAGAGGTGAGCGACAAGTGAGATCATATTTTGTGATGACCAATACTTGGGAACAGAACTGACTGGGCAAAATGGGCGAGGAAGGCTGGAAACCAAGGAGAACCATGGCCAGGAAGCGACGAAAGAGAGATGGGAAGACCCTGAGGAAACCAAGTCAGGGCTAGGGAGGGAACTTGAACGTGGAAAAGCCCTGTGAAAGCTTAGCGGGTCCAGAATGGAGCCTGGTCCCAAGACTGATACTTGCCATGGCGCGAGCAGCAGAGAATCACTCCAGTGATGACCATAAAGACAGCAGTGGCTGCAGAGACTGCTCCAGCCACAATCCGTACAGTGGGCAGCAAGTCTGTAAGGAGCATATGGGGTCTCCTGAGGAGGCTGGTCTGAAGACAGGGTAACAGGGAAATGGGCTCAAGGCTTGGGTTCCTTGGTTCAAAAGGCTGCCAAGTTTGGGATTTCCCAAGATTTACAATGTGCTATATTTGGTTGTCTGAGGACATTTGGGCATTCGTAGGTTTTGGGTTTTTTTTTTTTAAGATTTATTTATTTACTGTATATACAGTATTCTGTCTGCATGTATGCTTCTACACCAGAAGAGGGCACCAGATCTCATTATATATGGTTGTGAGCCACCATGCGGTTGCTGGGAATTGAACTCAGGACCTCTGGAAGAGCAGTGCTCTTAACCTCTGAGCCATCTCTCCAGGCCTGGGGATTCACAGTTTGAGAGCATGTAAGTTTAAATTCCCTGGGCGAGTTGCACCTGTAATCACAGCCCAGGACCATGCAGGAGGACTGCCCGTAAGTTCAGCGTGGGCTATCGGAGACCCTGTCTCCAAAACCAAAACACCAATAATAAACAAACAGGGCTGGCAAGATGGTCCAGTGGGTAAAGGTGCTTACTACCAAAGCCTGAGTTCGATCCTGGGGACCCACAAAATGGAAAGAGAGAACGGAGTCCTACAGAGTTGTCCTCTGGGTTTCAACATGTGCACTGTGGCAGGAGTGTGCCCCCATAAACAAACAAACACCCTAACTTTAGGGCTGCTCAGAACTTGAGAGTCTTCTGTTTCACACCTTTCCAGGTTTGTGGCATCCAGGTATGGAATGGCCTTTCCACTTAGGGCTCTGTATTTGAGAGAATTATTGATTTTGGGTCCTGTGATTCAAGAGATTCATACTTTTAAAAAAAAGCTTATCACCTTTTTTTAAAAAAAATTATTTTATATGCACTGGTGGGAGGGTGCCAGGTCTCCTGGAACTGGAGTTACAGACAGCTCTGAGCCTCCATGTGGGTGCTGGGAATTGAATCCACATCCTTTGGAATAACAACCAGTGCTCTTAACTGCTGAGCCGTATCTCCAACCCCCACTTTTTAAAATTACATTTCAAATGCTACTGTATGTATTTATATGTGTGTGGGAGTGCATATTATGGTGTGGGAACAGAGGTCAGAGAACAACTTTTGGGTATTGGTCCTCTCCCACCATGTGGGTTCTGAGTGCTGAACTGGGGTCATCAGGCCTGGTGGCAAGTGCCTTTACCTGGTGAGCCATCTCACTGACATAGTGCTGAGATTTGGGGAGTCTTTGCATTTGGGGACCTTATAGTTTGGTGGCTTCAATCTTGGGAATCGCTGTGTTTGTGGGGTTTGGAATCCCCAGGTTGCAGGGTCTTTGGGTCAGTAACTCACCTCTACGACCCAGGTGGACCTGGGTTCTTCCCTCACCCAGCCGGTTCCTGGCACTGCAGTTAAAGCCCCTGGTAAAGTCGGATTCCTGGGTCCCGGAAATGTGTAGCACAGAAATAAGGCCTGGGCCCTGTCCTCTCTCCTCTTCAGGGGCTGAGAAGGTCTCCACCAGGAACCTGCCTAGTGAACCTGCCTCCAGGAAGCCCTCGTCCCAAGACCAAACCTAGAAAACAAAAGAAAAGGAGGTCAACTCGGAGCCTGAGGAAGCATAGAGGGGCTGGTAGGATGTGGGAGATGTCAGCGTCAGGTGTGGGGGGCAGGGATCACGGCTGATGTGTCAGAGGAATGAGGGTTTCCTTACCACGGAGTCCGGGGCAGGGGAAGCAAACACCACACACTGGAGTCGAGCAGGGCCCCTCAGGAAGGCAGGCGCAGGATTCAGGACCTTCACTACCGGAGGAGCTGAATGGAAACTATAGACCATGAATCAGAGGTCTCGACCTCTCCAAAACCAGTTCTGAATGAGGCGAGGTCAGACATGGTCACTGTGGTTTCACCCCTGAGAAACCAGGCCATGCCACTCTACATACTAGAGTAGGCCTGCCTCTCCTTCAACAGGTCCTGCTCTACTCCTCAGTCCCACAGCCTATAACTTCCTTTTCAGGGGCACGCCCTCTCGGCCCACCCCCTACCCCAAGACCCTCGGGGGTCTCTCACCGTTCACTGTCAACCTCGCCTGTGCGGTGCCGCCTCCTAGACCCGAGCGCCGCGGCTCAGCCCTGCACACATAGTCACCGGCATCCTCCAACGCCACGGATGGAAGACGCAACGTGGGCCCCGAGCTCAGCACCTGGCACAGGGAAGGTGTATCAGAGACAACACTCGGGGAGGCAGCCCAGACCACTTCCAGCTAACGTCACAGGCCCCAGATGGAACTTCACCTGAGAGCTACCGAGGCGCGTCCAGGTAATCCGTGGAAGTGGGTTCCCTCGCCAGGTGCAGCTGAAGGAGGCGTCTTTCCCCACGTCCACGGACACGGGCTTCGGTTTTGCCGGCAGAATAGGTCCATCTGGAGGAGAGAGAGGAGTGGGTTAGAATGAGCCCCTGACACAGGACCAGCTGCTCCAAAACTCTAGCAGGTACAAGTGTAGGTCTCCAGGCAACACCCGCCAGAGTCCGCTACTGAAAACCCCACCCCCTCCCCCGCCTTTGCCTCGCTTAGAGGTTGTTCTGACCCAGCCAAACCTCGCCCTACTACCTGCTCTAGCCCCGCCTTCCAGTCAGCCACGCCCACTTCGACTACACCCACGGCCCCGCCCCTGCTCACACAGCACTTCCAGCGCCGTGCTTCGGTTGGCACTTCCCACCGCGTTGCTGACCTCGCAGGACACCGGCTCAGTCAGGAACGTAGCGTCTGCTACGACCTCCAGCCTTGGCCCACGTGCTCCGAGCACCGGGGATCCCCCTTTCGCCCACCTGCGGAGACAGTGGCGATATTAATGTCGCCCTACCCCTCCTCAAGCTCCCGTACTCTGCTAGAGACAAGGGGCATTTCTCGTCACCTGTAGCCGGTGACAGGAGGCTGGGCAGTGGCTTGACACAGGAAAGTCGCCTTCTCTCCCTCCTGCACAGTCTGGGGCTCAGCAGACAGAGTGACCACGGGGGGATCTGTGAGATTAAGGCAGGTGCTGGGCTTTCAGTCCCCACCCAATCCCCCAGGTATCCGTCCCAGTCCCTCCTTCCTTCTCCTGTTGTGTCAGACCCAGGAGTCCAGGCCCTCCCTGGTCTTTCCAGGACCAACAGCACTCACACTGCAGGACTAATGTAACAGCTGTGTCCTTCCCTGTGGGCAGGGCCTGGCTCCGGGCTCTGCAGATCAAGGTGGCTCCATCATCGTGACTGGAAGGGGTCAGGAATAAGGTGTTTTCCACTGTCCCAGTGGCCTTGTCCTTCAGCGTGGTCTGGAGGTGATAGATAGATGACACTTTTTTCTTTTTAGGACAGGGTCTCACTCTGAAGCCAAGGCTGGCTTTGAATGCATGACCCTCCTGCTTCAGTCTCCTGAGTGCTGGGGTTATAGGTGTGTATTACCACACCCCATACTAACAATGATTTTATCTATAGCTTACATAGGTACTACTTACAATGTATTGGATACTTTTAGACATTCACATGTTTTTTTTTTAATTCTCTATATTACCCTATGAGGTAACCCTACTATTTTTCCCGCTGTATAGATAAAGAAAACGAGGGACAGAGAGGTTAAACGCCATATACAGGAGCAAGTAATTAGCAACTGACTGAACCAAGAAGCCTGGCTCTTGACCTGAATCATAGTTCAACCCTGAATGGCTGCCATTCCCTCTAGATGAGCCAGAGATCAAAGTGGACCCCGAGTCTCACTGAATGAACAAAGAATGGCAAAGAGATTTAGACCCAACCTGGTGGAAGGTGGCTCCTTCCAGCCGGATCCCATCTCGGAACCACAGCAGTTCAGGGGCAGGTTGGGCATCCCCTCGACTCCGACAGGTCAGATTCCCAGGAACTCCAGCAACCAGAGACACAGAGGGGCCGCCTAGTACCTGGGGGGCTTCTGGGGGGACTGCATGGCAGATCTGGGGTCAGAATTGCATCCTGGAAGCAGAGCCTCTGATCCTCTCAGCTCCACCCACCAGTCCCCCAGGGTTCTTGGACTCCTAGCTGCCCCACTCCCCATCTCCAGCTCCCAAAGCACAAATGGGCTGGGTCCTCACCCATCCTCACCCATCACATGCAGTTGGGCAGGTCGTGATCGGAGGCCCGCTTGTGAAGCCTGACATTCATATGATGCTTCGTCTTCCAGTTCCACAGGTTTAATGTGGAGGTCATGCTGGCCACTGGCTGCATTCCCTGATATCCAGTACCGGGACCACCCTGAAGACAGAAGAGACCATAAAAAATTCTGAACTCCTGGTCTCAAGTCTTTATCTCCAGGAATCCCACCCCAGGGAGCAGATTAGAGCCACACATTCCATGATAAAAACATTATTAAAACACACGTGCTGAGGCCGGGTGGTGGTGACTCACGCCTTTAATCCCAGCACTAGGGAGGCAGAGGCAGATGGATCTCTGTGAGTTTGAGGCCAGCCTGGTCTACAAGAGCTAGTTCCAGGACAGGCTCCAAAGCCACAGAGAAACCCTATCTCAAAAATCCAAAACCCAACCAACCAACCAAACAAACATATGTGCTGGGGCCAGGTGTGGTGGAGCACACCTTTAAATTCCAGCATGAGGCAGGCACACCTCTCTGAGTTCGAGGCTATTCTGATCTATATAGGAAATTCAGGCTGGCCAGGACTACACAGTAAGACACTGTCAAAAGAGAGAGAAAGAAATAAAGGAAGGAAGGAAGGAAGGAAGGAAGGAAGAGAAAGAGAAAAAGAAAAAGAAAAGAAAGAGAAAAGTGCTGGGTTCAGAGAGATTCTAAACTTCCTGTCAATTTAGAGTCACCACAAATTTGGGAGTTAAAAAGTCAGAAAGGAATACAGGAAAACAATTCCCATCAAAGTTAAGTTAAGCCAGATGTGGGTGGTGCATGCTTGTAATTTCAGGACTCAAGACTGAGGCAGGAGGATTTCGAACTTGAGGCAAGCCTGGGCTGCAGAGGGAGACCCCAACTCAAACAAAACAAAACAAATAACCAAAAAAAATTAGATAAAACACTACCTTTCACCCACCATAGAGGAACGTTAAAGGGCTGGGCTTCTTAGAAGCTCACAATAGCCTGTGCATTAATTATATGACTGTAATTATCGGCAAACTGTCTGTGTATTTATATGATGTTTTAGAATAAAAATAAGTCTCCAAACACAAGGACTCACATTCCCCGTCCTTCAAAAACAATCGTTTTTAAGACTTTGGGATTCCCAAATATTCACTGAGAGCCCACCAATCTCGAAAGTTGAAATCGTCAGATGCAGCCCATGCCCAGACCCCTTGCCATGTTGCCTAGAGAAGAGACCAGACTCACCTGGAAGGTCTCTTTCGCCCCCTAGAGCCAGCCCATCCTTAGTCCACTGCACGAGCCCCCGGTATGCTCCCAGAGCGCAGGGCAGCCGGGCTTCCTCCCCCAGCAGCACCACCATGTCCTCTGGCTGTTGCAGAAAATGGGGCAATGGGCCTAGGAGAAGAGGGACAGAAGAGCTGAGATTAAGTCAAGAATTCCCTTATGCAAGACCCGGGAGGTCCAGTCCAAAGCCCTCCTTCCTCAGATCAGAAGCTCTAGCCTCCAAAATTCTCTCTCACACCCAGGACTAGGGGTCCTTAGTCTATTTTTCCCAAACAAGGCGGGAACGGACAAATAACCCTCCTTGCGCTCTTCGGGGGTACCTGCAAGTCCTCTGAAGCTGCAGAGGAGGACGAGGAGGGCGGGGCCCAGCATCCTGTGTGTGTTTGTGTGTGCACCCCAAGATCCCGTAGACTTTGGGTTGCACTGATTCCTCTCCAACTTCTTCCTCGACAGCACGCCTCTCACCACGCTGGACTGGAACCCCTCTCTGTACCCCACTTCCCCCCGCCCCCACTCCAGTCTGGAAGATTCTACGTCTGTCCTGGAGTCCCCGAAATCTGGCTCATCCGCAGCCTCTGAAGCTCTCTGTACGCCTCGCGGGTTGCACAAGGGCGGGATCCTACTCGCCCCGCCCCCTGGATACCCGCCCTCTTCCCATTGAGAAACTCGGGCGGCTTGCGTGCCAAGACTATAGGCGCTCCGGGTCGGGGTCGCGCAGCAGGAGGCACCCCTGCGTTATCAGGGGGTCTGAGAGCTGTAACACCCGGACCCAAGGAGGGGGCTCTGCTCGTGTTGGACACCTGCGCTCTGCTGAGGTTGAAGGGGAGGCGGGGATGAGGAGGAGGAGAGAAGAGAGTGGAAGAAACTTGCTCAGCCCGGACCCAGGAGGGACTGAGCTGAGTGGAAACGGAGCTATAAATGGGAACCCCTGAGACTTCAACAGTTTTCGCGCCCTGGGGAGGCGGGGCCCAGGCTCCCGTGGGCCTGCGGGTCGGGGAGAGGGCACCCAGGTGCTGAAGGACTACTTGGGAGTCATGTAAAAAGAGGGATTCAGCCCCCCCCCCACTTCCCCAAATACACCCCTGCTGCCTTGTTATCTCTGCAAGCCTTAACACACCCTAAGTTGTAGGAATCCAGCCCCCGCCCTCCCCCAGTCCCGAGTTCCTTCTTTCCCAGAACTAGGCAGTACCCACCCGTCCCATCTCTCCGCCTAGCTATCCCGGGCCCCTCCGAGTGGTTGCCGGGCGACGGCTAGGAGGCAGCAGTACCCTGGCTCTGGCAGGCAGGGAGGCTGGGAACCGCACAGCTTGTCCTGACAGCTCCCTTGCAGCCCAGCTGGGGCGTTCCCACGCCGCGCAGCTGGCAGGGCAGGTGGGAGGGACCCTGAGCTTACTGAAGGAGCTGGGGGAGGGGGGCTGGGACCCCGGGTCTGACATTCCTGGAGCTATCAGAATTAAACGACATTCAGGGCTCAGACTGGTGTGTCTAAATGTCAGAGGGTTGGATTTCCAAGGAGGAGATGGTTCAGATCTCTGCAGGCTGAGAAGGTGGTGGCCCTTGCTGCCTGTAGTATGGTGCAGTTGGGCCAGGTTCGGAATATCTGGTCTTAAGTCTTAAAGCTACTGGATTTAACAACCAATCTCACTCACCCCCACTGGCCCAGGAGGATTGGAAAACTAACAGCTGTGCTGAGTCGTATAGGAGTGGAGGGGGCAGAGAGGCAGTGGGCTGGAAAAGAAGGTCCTGGGAGGTCCCGCGCTTAGCTCTGGAGCATCTGAACTCCCGGCTTCAGAATCTCTGTTTTGAAATAGGACAGGCTTGAGCCCAGGACTCCTGAGTCTTGGGGAGGAAGTCAGGTGATGAGGTGTTTTTCCAGACACCTGACATAGCTTCCCTTCCTGGCACTCTGGGGCCACCAGCATGGAAAAATGGAGAGCCTGGAGTCCCCAGAGCATTCGGAGAAGGAAAACAGCCAAGTTTGAGTGGAGGTTTGTACTAATTAAAGGTTCCAGCAACTGACAGCCCTACACCTTGGCCTCCGTCGGTACCATCTGGTAAAGGCCCTCATGGCAGAGCCTCCATTCATTAGGTCTACGTGTCCCAGGAGGTCTTAGGGGGTTAGAGAAGGGAATGTGGAAGGAGGGTAAAGAACCAATAATAGGGGTGGGTGGGAGAGAGAGACCAGAGGGCTCAGCCTTGGTAGAGAGCTGTGGGGGTCTCAGGCCAGATGCCTGGACTGCCTCCTGGAGGAGCAGCAGCAGGGTGGGAGGTTTGTAGGGAGTGTGGGGGGTGGGAACAGTTGCAATTCCTGCAGGAGATAAGCAGGCAGAACGGGCTTATTCTAGGCAAATGCAGCTGTGCACCCGGGTTTGGAAGGCAGGCCAGCCATCATATGGTTCAAAACTTCCAAGGTCAGATTCAGGTCTAGAGCCAGGGAACTGCATGGGAAAGGCCCAGAGACAGGCTGACTGGGGAGCAGTGTATACTGAGCTCCTGCTACTGAGTGACAGTGGGGGAGGGCAGTAGGAGTGACAGAAATGAGAAGGGGAGGGGGAGGGGGAGGGGAGAGAGAGAATCAAAGAGATGGAGAAGAATGAGAAGATAAATCTCCCTGGCTGGAGAGAGACACATGGAGAGAGAAAGGAGAGATGGAGAAGTTGAGAACAGAAGGACTCTCACACAGTCTCAGGACTCAGATGTTCCAGCTCCCAGAGACCTCCACTCTGTGTCTAACTGTATCTGAGCTCACCAGGTTTACACGCACTGGGGTCTGTAGACCTGGTCCTACTGGCTGTCCCAGTACCAGACATTCCAAAACTGTTCATAGATGGAATCCACTCTCACTTCCCCTGGAATACCCACGCTCTCGCACCCCCCCCCCACAGTTGGCTTCCCTCTCTCCCACAGTTTCGCCGGTTCAAACACACTCTTGTGCATTCACCAGCAGAAGTGTATGATGCCACCAAGGAAAAGAAGGAACTTGTCACGGTCCAGGGCAGCTGTGGCAGTGGGGATCTGGGCGGGGGTGTCCTTCCCACCCACGCAGGCCTAGCTCTGCCTGCCAACTCAAGCTGGGAGATAGCCCTGGTCAGACCTGCTCTCCTAGGCAGGGCCTTGGGGTCACTGGTGCTGGGGAGGCACCAAAAAATATTCCTGGCATTTGCTGACAGGGGATTTCATTGCTCTGCTGGGCAGACTCAGGAAGGACTTGAGGGGAAGCAGCAGGATGTACTCACACTGGGTCCAAGAAAAGGCTCCACGCTGTGACTGACTGCTTTGGCTCTCTGGGTTCCTGAGCCTGCTGGACCCCCACCCCCACCCCCAGCGGTCACGAGCAGAGCAGCCGATCCTCTTCGAGTGCCTGTGAGTGGGTGAGAGGGAGATAGTATAGATAAAGAGAAACAGAGACTGTCAGGGAGAAAAAGAGAAAGCATGCATTTTTCAGTACTTGGGGTTGGAACTCAGAGAAAGAACCTTTGACGGGGCTAGCTAAGAGAAAGAGAGAGAGCTGGTGCAAGCGAGTAGGGGACGCACAGAGAGGCTCAGACAAGACAACAAACCATGTGGCTGGCCATGGGCACTAAGGAAGTTGCCCTCAGTGGCCCTGGGGTGACCACAATACACAGGACTAGGACTTCCAGCTTGACTCCCTTGCTGCTCATGGGAATGCTGACCACAGGTGAGTAGAAAGGCTGGGCTTGTAGCCCATGGGACCTCAAGTGCCACCTTTGTCTCTTATTATCAATGCCCTTGTGTCCCCAGGCCTGGCCCTGTCATCAGTCCCCACCTCGGTTTCTCGAGGCTTTTGGACTCTGTCTGAAAACCTGACTGCAGTGGAAGGGGCCACAGTTCAGCTGCGGTGTGGGGTCAGAGCCCCTGGCAGTGTGGTGCAGTGGGCTAAGGATGGGTTACTTCTGGGTCCAAACCCCAGGATCCCAGGCTTCCCAAGGTACAGCCTGGAAGGAGATCCTGCTAAAGGTGAGAGACCAGAGCCTGAGATCTTGAGCCGCTAGCAGAGGCTGTGGCCCTGACAGCGAGCACCTCCATCTCCAGGCGAATTCCACCTGCGTATCGAAACCTGTGACCTCAGTGACGATGCGGAGTATGAATGCCAAGTCGGCCGCTCGGAGATGGGTCCCGAGCTCGTGTCTCCCAAAGTAATCCTCTCCATCCTAGGTATGGGTTAGAGACTCCCCTCCGGGACCCACCAACCTGGGCTCAAGTCCCCTTCTTTCCGAAGACCCAGAGGTCCAAGCTCCCAAGCCCCTCCTACACTTTGGGCACCGGGTACAGTCTCATCTCTTGAACTCTTGGCCAAAACCGCCACATCCACCTCTCAGTGGTGGCTTTAACCCCACGCTTTTTCTCACTAGTTCCCCCTAAGGTGCTTCAGCTGACTCCTGAGGCAGGAAGCACAGTTACCTGGATAGCTGGGCAGGAGTATGTGGTCACCTGTGTGTCTGGAGATGCCAAACCAGCACCTGACATCACCTTCATCCAGAGTGAGTGTGGGACAGCACACGTCACTGAAATGGGAAGGGGGTGTTCCTGCCTAGGGTCCCCCAAAATATGTCACCCCTGAGTACCACCCCAGGAAATAGGGCCAACACGGATGAGAAAGGAATGCTTTCCAGGAGAATGTAAAGCTGCTGATCTGGGGTAGGGAGAAGGTGTGAGCACTCAGGTGAGCTATGGGTGCCAATGGCTATGCAGGAATAAGAAGCCGCTGGTGGGGCAGGGTGAGGAGAAAGAAAGGCCCCTGATGTACTCCTAAGAACCCCAGAACTCAGGGGATCCTGGGTGTGTGGGAGGACAGAACTGGCAGCCCAGCTTCTTGTCCTCCAGAGCCAATAGGAAGGGAGAGCTATGCCCACCCTGAGGACTTGCAGGGCATGGAGAAGACCCCAGCATCTCTCTACCCAGCTTTCTTGTTGCCCCAAGGTGGACACACAGTACTGGACGCCTCCTATAGCGTGAACGATGGATCTGAGGAGAAGCTTTACATCACAGAAGCTGAAGCCAGGTGTGCAAGCTGGGGTTTTCTCCCTGTCCTCCGATCTCCAGGCTGTTCCACATGAGTTCCAGAACCTAATAATGCAAGTTTGGAAAGTTGAGTTGTGGGAATACCGTTTCTTCACCCTGACTCTCAAAACTTCTTGATGGTAACCCCAGTTTGTAGGTGTTGATTAAAAATATTTAGTTCAGGTGAAAACCTTGGGCACCCCTATTCTCATTGTTGAACCTCCAAATCTCTCCCAGGGGAGTCCAGCTCTTAGAATAAATCAGTATGGAGACTTGGCCAAGTGTGGGAGTTTGGGATGCTCTCCTCTTTATCCTGGCTCCTTAAATTTCAGGTGATGACTGACTGCAGAAATCTCTATTTTTCCAAGCCAGGGTGACACCCCAGAGCTCAGATAATGGGCAGCTACTATTCTGTGAGGGGTCCAGCCCAGCTTTGGACACGCCCATCAAGGCTTCATTCACCATGAATATTCTGTGTAAGTGAGGGTAGGGATAGTTGTGGGCATGGAGAATGGACATCCCAGCAGGATTTGGGAGCACAGGGGACTCAAGAATGGCAGAAATTTCAAGCATTATCAGCAGCCATTCTGTTGCAGTGTGCCTATAGTCCCAGCATTAGAGGGGTGGAAGCAGAAAGAAGGTAAGGCCAGCCTGGGTTGTTGAGGGCTGGGCATTGCAGCTCAGCTGGAGAACCCAGCCCCAGATGTGCAATGACCCAGATTTCAGACCCATCCCTGAAAACAAAAAGCAGGCATTCAAGAGAAATTTTAATTTTTTATTTTTATTATATTATAATTATTTTATTATTATGGGTGGTGGTGGTTGTTGTTATTGTGTCTGTGTGTGCATGTGCATGCATGGACATGCCAAGTGGAGAAGTCAGAGAACGTCTTTCAGGAGTTAGTCCTCTCCTTCTACCATGTAGGTTCCAGGAATTGAAGTCAGGTTCTTGGGCTCGTTGGCAAGTACCCTTACCTCCTGAGCCATCTCCCTTACCCACAGGAGGAAACTGAAAGCAGGTTATGGGGCCCAGAGAGAAGAGATGGGCATCCCAGGCCCACTGAGTGGTCCCTGCTTTCCAGTCCCCCCAGGACCTCCTGTCATTGACTGGCCAGGCTTGGATGAGGGGCACGTACGGGCAGGGCAGAACCTGGAGTTGCCCTGCATGGCCCGAGGTGGAAATCCACCTGCTACCCTGCAGTGGCTGAAGGTGAGGGTGGAGGCTGACATTGGGGGGATAGGGAAGGACAGGGACCAGGAGCTAGGGCTGAGATAACTAGATTGGCTTCTGTGTCCAGAATGGCAAACCAGTGTCCATAGCTTGGGGCACAGAGCATGCTCAGGCAGTGGCCCGTAGTGTGTTGGTGATGGCTGTGCGGCCTGAAGACCACGGAGCCCGGCTCAGCTGTCTGTCCTACAACAGCGTCTCCACAGGGACCCAGGAGCGAAGCATCACGCTGCAGGTCACCTGTGAGTCCGGCTCTCTGCCTCAGTCCATAACCAGAGAGACCTCTGTGCCTTCACGTCAGGCCTGTCTGATGCCAAAGACATCACTGTTGGTCCCCTGCCCCCATCTGCCTGGGCTGGTCTGGGAAGACCCCAGCCTGGACGCCCGTCTTACATTGATACATCTGTTCCCCCCATTCAGTTCCCCCCAGTGCCGTCACCATCCTAGGATCAGCATCACAGTCTGAGAACAAGAACGTGACCCTTTGCTGCCTTACGAAGTCCAGTCGCCCACGGGTCCTGCTGCGATGGTGGCTGGGTGGGCGACAGCTGCTGCCCACAGATGAGACAGTTGTGGATGTGAGGACGTGGGAGATGATGGTTTAGTATCCCTTGAGGCCCTGGACCCTGAGGAGCCCAGACTGAGGGGTCCAACTCCTGGGTCTGACAGAAGAGGGTGGGATTGCCTCTTGTGCCCCTGCTGGGGTCTGGTGGACTCAGGCCTCTGCTACCATGGGTAGGGGCTTTGCAGTCCCCAAATCTGAAGCTCCTTCCTGCCAGGGCCTGCATGGTGGCCACATCTCCATGTCCAATCTGACACTCTTGGTGCGGAGGGAAGACAATGGCTTGTCCCTCACCTGTGAGGCCTTCAGCGATGCCTTCAGCAAGGAGACCTTCAAGAAATCACTCACTTTGAATGTGAAATGTGAGCTCTAGCCTAGAGCCCAGAGAATCCTCAGGTGTCACAACCCTTACCCTGAGGCTCCAATTCAGACAAAAATGTCTTCTCTTTCCCCTACTCTCACTAGACCCTGCCCAGAAGCTGTGGATTGAGGGGCCCCAAGAGGGGCAGTACATTCGTACTGGGACTCGGGTAAGGCTGGTGTGTTTGGCCATCGGAGGCAATCCAGACCCCTCCCTCACCTGGTTTAAGGTAGGTACCAAGCAAGAGTCCCTCCCTTCCTTCCTCCCTTCCTGTCTTCCTTATTTCTGTGTATCTGTTCATATGTATGTTTAAGTGTGTGTGTGTAAGTGTGTGCAAGAGCAAGCACACACGTTACTGACTAAGCTATCTTAGACCCTCTTTTCTTTCCTAAGATATGTAGTCCATGATAGCCTTGAACTTTGCTTTTTTTGTTCAAGACAGGGCCTTGTTATACAGCCCTGGCTGGCTTAGAACTCACTCTGTAGACTAGACTGGCCTCAAACTCAGAGATCCACCTACCTCTGCCTGTATTAAAGGTGTGTGCCACCAACCCTGCCTAGCTTTGAGCTTTTCGTCCCCTTGTCCCCTCCACCCCCTCAACACATGGAGGAAACCCATAATCTGGGGGAAATGCTAGAGATTATGAAAAGACACAAAAGCCATGAGAATTAATGAAACCCAGGGAAGTTCTGGAAAATCCAGAAAAATAATTCCAAGATAAAAGAAGGAACTTTGGATCAAGATAGAAAATTCTAGAGATAAAGCAATTATAGTTTCATTCATATTAAAATTAATATTAAAAAAATAAAGAAGAACAGAGGGATGGGAGAGAGCGGTGAGGAGAGAGACAGAGGCAGGGGACCTAAGGGGTAATATTGGAAATTAGGGAAAAGGTCAGAGAAATCTTGGGGGAGAGTGGAAAGTTTTTGAAAATTTGAAGTTTTATTACTTTTTTTTTGGATATTTTGCCTGCATATTTGTCTGCAAACCACATTTGTGCATGATACTTTGAGGACAGAAGAGGGTGTCAGATCCTCAGGAACTGGAGTTACAGACAGCTATGAGCTGCTATGTGGGTACTGGGAATTGAACCCAGGTCCTCTGGAAGAGCAGTCAGTGCTCTTAACTGCTAGGCCATCTCTTCAGCCCAAGAGTGGAAATTTTAAGAAAAACAATCGGCAGGGCAGGTGGCTCACTGGTAATCCTAGCTTTTGGGGGGTGAAGACAGGAGGATCAGGAGTACAAAGTTGCCCTCAGCTACCTAGAGAACTCACTTCGAGGTCATCCTTGGCTACAAGAGATCCTGTCTCATGTAAAACAAGGCAAAAACAACAGAGGCAAAGGAAAGTGAAAGACTCCTCCGCCTGGTCTGGGAATTTCAAGGGAGTTTCCTGACACACAGTGTTCTGTAAATATCACAGTAATGGGTTTGGGGGTGTGGAGCCTGCAGCAGGGAGTGGGCTGGTGAGGTCGGGGGTGGAGGGTCCCCAAACAATGCAGGCAGAAGAGTCTAGGAATGGGGGAGCTCAATTCCAGTCCCCACTCCTTTAAGGTAATGGGGTGTCCGCTCTTGAAGGCGCCTTTATCACACAACGACCCTGTCTGGGCTGGCAACCACCCACGCTCTTTGGGTCCTCAGGACTCACGCACGGTGAGCGAGCCTCGGCAGCCCCAGGAGCCCCGGCGTGTGCAGTTGGGCAGTCTGGAGAAGTCTGGCAGCACTTTCTCCCGCGAGCTGGTGCTGGTCATAGGACCGTCGGACAACCGAGCGAAGTTCTCATGCAAGGCGGGTCAGCTCAGTGCTTCCAAGCAGCTGGAGGTGCAGTGTGAGCGCACAGGCCGGGGTTCGGGGGCGGGGGGTTGCGGAGGGAGTGGTATAGACTTGCAACCTTGTAGCCCAGGCTCCTCAACCTCTGAATCTCTAACCCATTAAGTCCCCCCAACCAACCTGACCATCCTGGCCAACTCTTCAGCGCTGCGCCCAGGTGACGCCTTGAATTTGACCTGCGTCAGCATCAGCAGCAATCCCCCAGTTAACTTGTCTTGGGACAAGGAGGGAGAGAGGTGAGCTTACGGAGGCCCCACCCCATCCGGGTTCCATCCTCTCCCCCTCCCAACCTCTCCCCTCTGTGCCCTAAACGACTGGCCAAGGGCCTTGTACCCACATCTGACCCTTCCGGGTCCTCACCCTACTTTCTTTTTTTTTTTTTTAAGATTTATTTATTGATTTATTTATTTATTATGTATAGTGTTCTGTCTGTCTGTATATGCTTGCTGGCCAGAAGAGGGAACTAGATCTCATTACAGATGGCTGTGAGCCACCATGTGGTTGCTGGGAATTGAACTCAGGACCTCTGGAAGAGCAGTCAGTGCTCTTAACCTCTGAGTCATCTCTCCAGCCCTCACCCTACTTTCAAAACTTGCACAGGTTGGAAGACGTGGCTGCCCCGCCCCAGAGCGCTCCGTTCAAAGGTTCCGCTGCATCCAGGAGTGTTTTCCTTCGGGTGTCATCCCGAGACCACGGTCACCGGGTGACCTGCCGAGCCCACAGCGCTGCACTTCGTGAAACCGTGAGCTCCTTCTACAGCCTCAACGTGCTGTGTAAGCGCGCAGGCCGGGTACCGCCCCTCCCGCCCCATCCCTTGCAGACTCCAGCTAAAGGAGCCTTCACCTCTACCTAACTTCCCCTGCCTTCAGGCTGGCCTCAGGCTGGCCCCAGCTCCAATCCATGCTCTCCGTCCTCAGTTGTATCCTAGCTGCTCTTTTTGCAAAACTGTATCTTCAGTTGTCAATTTAAAATAATTTTTAATTTCTTACTATGTAGTTCTGGCTGACCTGGAACTCAATATGTAGAATAGGAAGGCCATGAACTCGCAGCAATCCTCCTGCCTCTGCCTCAGGAGTGTTGGGATTGCAGGCTTGAACTACCATGTCTGGCTCTGCACATTGCTTTTTTTTTTTTTTTTTTTTTTTTTTTTTTTTTTTTTTTTTTTTTTTTTTTTTTTTTTTTTTTTTTTTTTTTTTTTTTTTTTTTTTTTTTTTTTTTTTTTTTGGTGGTGGAGGTGAGTTTTGTTTGCTTGTTTGTTATGTGAGATGGAGTCTCACTGTGTAACTCTGGCTGGCCTGGGACTCACCGAGATTCCCCTGTCTCTGCCTCCCAAATGCTGAGATTAAAGGCATGTACCGCCTCATCCGGCTTGGATTATTTTTTAAATTACATTTGTTATGTGTGTGTCCCCGCATGCCTGTGCCTCTGTGAAGGAGTGGAGGAATTTAAGGAAGTTAGCTGATTCTCACCTCTCACCATGGGGTTCCCAGGTATTGAACTCAGGCCCTCAAGTTTGTCAGTAAGCTCCCTTCCCCGCTGAGCTGGCTCACCAGGTTTTGGCTTCTATCTAGAGCTTTGTCTCACATCCCAGCTCTAACAGTTACCCTGTCCACTACCTTAGTCCTAGCCACGACCCTATCTTTAACCCTTTACCAACACTCTTGACTTCCTGGGGCGCCCCCTCTGAAGACCCTCCAGAGTTCCTGGGGGAGCAAGTGCTGGCAGTGACCGTGGAGGAGCAGGGCCAGGCGCTGCTGCCTGTTTCAGTGTCTGCTAACCCGGCCCCGGAGGCTTTCAACTGGACCTTCCGAGGCTACCGCCTCAGCCCAGGTGGGGTGTGGGCCTGGAGAAGGGTGCAGATTCGGGAGGATGGGCGGGCCTTCCGAGCTCCAGTCCTTATGCTGGCCTTCCCCAGCTGGCGGTCCCCGACACCGCATCCTGTCTGGCGGAGCTCTACAGCTGTGGAATGTGACCCGAGCTGATGGTGGCTTCTATCAGCTACACTGCCAGAATTCTGAGGGCACTGCCGAGGCGCTGTTGAAGCTGGACGTGCATTGTGAGCCCCCGCAGAAACCTAGGAAAGGAGGGTTTCCAGGAGCCGGTCTTACCGTGGAAATCACGCCCACTCAAGGGACCTTGCCCATCCTGGAGTCTCCTTCTTGTGAAAGGCCCGCCCAACCAGGGATACCCACCCTAGAGGCCTCCCCTTTAGAAAGGTCTTGCTTTGCCGGCTAGGGAGACCCCAAGTGGAACCTGCATAGAGAGGGGTCTACTTACTTGGGAGTTCCTCCATCCAGGGAACCAAGTTCTCTCGAACCCCACCCCAGTACTGTTCTGGTACACCCCCCCAATACACACACACACACACACACACACACACACACACACACACACACACACACACACACCAGACTCTAATAATCCCAAAGGCACAACGAGGGTGAGGATAGCCTCATCACTCTGAGAACTGTACCCCTCCATACCATTCTAGACACCTCTAAGACACCATCCTCCTGGAGGCCTCCCCCACCTCAGCAGGACCTGCCAGAGCCTAAGTGCCTTCTCCAAGTCCCTGTCTCCCACTAGATGCTCCCACCATCCGTGCCCTCCGGGACCCGACCGAGGTGAATGTTGGGGGTTCTGTGGACATAGTCTGTACCGTGGATGCCAACCCCGTCCTCCCAGAGATGTTCAGCTGGGAGAGACTGGTAAGTACCTCGCCCTTGGCAAGTGGACGTGGAGCTAGGAAGGTGTAGTTTCTAGGCTATGGAGCGCCTTAGGGGGGGATGCCACATGTGCAAAGCCATATGTGACTGTGCCGGTCAGGGTCTCTTTCAAGAACTGGTTTTGGTGAATGTCAGGTGAATGAGAGAATGGCGTGTGTGTGTGTCTGTGTGCACAGATGAATAAAAAGTGGGTGAGTGATGATGGGCGGCTCCATGCTTGACTGAGACAGGATTAGAAAGGAGGCGAGTCGGGGGGGGGGTCGGGAAGAATGCCGACTGCATTGACACCAATGGGGAGGCGGGTATATACAAGTAAGCAGGTGCACATACTTATGAATGTGCACACAGAGGAGGGGAAAATGTCACGAATGTGCAGAGAGCTGCTGCTTGGTATCTGGGTGGGTGAGGTGGGGCAGTGCAAGCATAATGGTGTGAGTTCAATCCCCAGAACCCATGGTGGACCGAGCGAACTGACTCTCAACAGCAACTCACTTGCATGCTGTTGTACGTGTGTGCCTGCACTCATACACATGCATCATGCATACATACCCACAATTAATAATAAAGAATGTTTACACCGGGCAGTGGTGGCGAAGGCCATTAATCCCAGCATTCAGGAGGCAGAGGCAGACGGATCTCTGTGAGTTCGAGGCCAATCTGGTCTACAGAGTGAGTTCCAGGACAGGCTCCAAAGCTACACAGAGAATCCTTGTCTTGAAAAAAAAAAGTATTGCTGGGCATTAGTGATGCATGCCTTTAATCCCAGCATTCAGGAGGCAGAAATAGGCGCTGTGAGTTCAAGGCCAGCCTGATCTACAGAGCGAGTTTCAGGACAGGCTCTAAAGCTACAGAGAAACCTTGTGTCAGAAAAAAAAGAAGAATGTTTAAAATTGTAAAGGAAGAGAACAAATGGTTTGTGGAACTGGTGGACGAGTGGATGGAAAGATAAATGAGTGAGCAGGCAGATTTTGTTTTCTGTTCTGTGGCTTGCTTGTTTTGCTGTTGCTGTTTTAAATTTTTGTATTGTGTGTGTGCACAGTGAACATGTGCCACAGTACGCATGTGAATGTCAGAAGTCACGTGTGAAAATCAGTGGTCTCCTAACAACCGTCTCGCAGGAAGCAAATCCACATCATTAGGCTCAGCTGCAGGTGTCTTTACCCCTGAGCCATCTCGAAGGCTTTGTTTTGAGACAGGATTCATGCAGTGGTTTTTAGCTTCCTAACGCTGCACCCTTTAGTACAGCTCCTCATGTTGTGGTGATCCCCCAGTCATACCATTACTTTGTTGCTACTTCACATTGTAATTTTGCTGCTGTTGTGAATCTTAGTATAAATATCTGATATGCAGGATGATACACAATCCCTGTGAAAGGGTCATTTGACCCCCAGATTGAGAACTACTGGTGGTGTAACCCATGTTGGCCTCAAGCTTGCTATGTGGCTGCGGCTGCCCTCAAAGAATTGAATTACTCCTGACCTTCCTGCCTCCAACTTCAGTGCTAGGACAACAAGCGCATGCTACCATTCTAGGACATAAATATTTGAGAGAGGGTCTTGGTCTAAGCTGTCCTAGAATTTGTTATGTAGCTCAACTTGGCTCTGAACTTGGGATTCTCTTGCCTCTTCCTCCCAAGGGCGAGTAAACCACTACATGCAGCCCGGTCAATTTATTTTTTTGTGCTTGAGACTGAACCCAGTGCTTTGAGCATGCCAAGCAAATGCTTCCCCACTAAAATGCACTCCAAGTCTACAGTTGGTTCCAAGTATGATGAGTGTTTAGACAAATGTACAGATGGATGATTGGCTGAACTGGTGGATGAATGGATGGACTAGATTAGTGGTCATGTGGATGACAAGAAACATCATCACCTGATTGACTTTGCGGAAGGAGCTTGTAGCTGGGAGAATGAAGCTACAGATGGGGGGCTTGTTCTGAGGACAGACTGGGAACAAGCTCCTGTATCTTGGGATGCTAGGGGGAAGATGAGGAAGATCTGAGCCTGGATGACATGGAGATGGTTTCAAAGGGATCCACTGGGCGTCTGCGGATTCACCAGGCCAAACTGTCACAGGCTGGTGCTTACCAGTGCATTGTGGACAATGGGGTGGCACCGGTAGCAAGAGGGCTGGTCCGTCTTGTTGTCAGATGTGGGTAACTTCAAGATCTGCCCATGGCCCGCCACTCTCATGCCTTCCACATTCCCCATATTGATCCTTCAATTGTCCTAGTTGCCCCTCAGGTCGATCATCCAACTCCCCTGACGAAAGTGGCCGCAGCTGGGGACAGCACCAGTTCAGCGACCCTCCACTGCCGGGCCCGAGGTGTCCCCAACATCGACTTCACTTGGACCAAAAACGGGGTCCCTCTGGACCTCCAAGATCCCAGGTGAACCTGGATATAGCCAGGTCGTGCCCCAGGTCTGGTCATCCAGCCCTGGTTTTCCTTTCTGAGTCCAACTGCGGCCCTTTCTTCAGGTACACAGAGCACAGGTACCACCAGGGTGTTGTCCACAGCAGCCTCTTGACCATTGCTAACGTGTCTGCAGCCCAGGACTATGCCCTCTTCACTTGCACGGCCACCAATGACCTCGGTTCGGACCACACCAACATCCAGCTCGTCAGCATCAGTACGATGGGAGTGGCTGGGGGGATGTTGGGGACTGCGCTTTGCCAAATTCCTGGTTGAGCAGAGCCAGGAAGTGTTTCTGATTTCTGAAAGGTGTTCATACTTGAGAACGGAGTTTTGTTTTGTTGAAACAAGGTCTTGCTATATAACTCAGGTTAACTTCAGGCCCAGGTTAACCCAGGTAGCCCAGGATAACCTCAGGTTTGCTATGTAGCCAACCCTGCCACAAATGGCAATCCTTCTGACTTAACTTCCAAAGGGCTGGGATTACAGTTGAGAGTCACCAGATGTAGCTGGTTTGTTTTATTGTGGGCGGGGGGGTGCAGGAGGTAAGGTCCAGGACTTTGAGTGTGTTGGATAAGTTCCTTATCACTGAGCTACCCTACCCCTTAACCCGGGAATACAGTTCTTTCTCTTCTAATGACTGTGGAGATAGTAGATTTGTACCTCACTGGTTCTGTTTCAACTTCATACTGATTGACGAGCCTTGTCACATGTCCCTCCCACTAGGAGGGAGGCAGTTTCCATCAGAAACATGTGCTTTGAGAGTGTGGAAGGGAAGGTAATTCAGGTATCATCACCAAAGATGTGAGGTTAGAACAAAAGACATGTGTGTGTGTGTGTGTGTGTGTGTGTGTGTGTGT
>PVIU01013060.1:0-57497 GCA_004026605.1 Ondatra zibethicus | reverse complement strand
CCTTTCTTCCCCTTCTCCCGGTCCCCTCCCTCTACCTCCCCACCCCTCCTCCCTCCCCCTTCTTCCTTGAAAGAGGGCATGGTGCCCTGCCCTGTTGGAAGTCCAAGGCCCACCCCCATCCCTCCCGGCCTAAGAAGGAGTGCATTCAAAAAGACTCGGTTCTCAAAAAGTTAATACATGCAGAAGAGATAGGTCCTGGTGTCATTGTTGATCAGTTCCTTTTTCTAAAAGGAACTGATGTTTTCTACATGCTGTTTTTTTTCAGTGTGACATTCTAAAACACTTTAGGGGGTGAGTATTTCTACCATCTTACTTTCCTCCAGACTCTTCCTTATTGGCAATCTACCATCATTTGTCATTTACATAATGAAATCAACTCCTCAACTTACACATGTTATTAATGTTGATAACAATGAGTATCCATGTGTTTTCTTACATTTACATACTGCATGGAGCTGGAGTTGTATTTATAGTGTCCTTGTAAGTACATTGTCCTATCTTAATACTGGCCCTGATGTGTCTTTCTCTATATTATAGAAGTTACAATAAGCTAAATAGGTTTTTGTACTTAAGAATGAATAGCTATCTCATAGCAGTATTGTTTTATTAAAAATGAGAAAGTTGAGACACAGAAAAGCTGTAAGATTTGCTCAAGTCCGCAAGAGGCGATGAAAAATAATTTCTTATGATTCTAAACACATTATTATTTTTCTACTATTTTCTTCTAACAAGGTATTTCATCAACTGGACCCAATCTATATTGCAACATTATTTATAGTTTTTCCAGTGAGCAAGTCTAGTCTCCCCACTAGTATGACTAATGTACCTATGCCATTCTAATTTTCAGCAAGCAGAAAGGAGGCAGTAACCATGTCTCTGGCTGTGTCTGCTCACTTCTTCTCCCATAGACAGCTATCATCCTTTCTGTAAGGTGGTCTCAACATCAAATGCTTTCATAAAATTTCCTTCTGTGTTTTAGAACCAGAACAACTCAGGATTTATTTTCATTCATTTTGCATATCATTAATAACGATATAATGACATCAGCTATTTTATTTTTTCTCACAACATCTTTACATTGATTGATTGAATGATTGATTGGGAAAACATATGCAAGCCAGAACACATACTTGGAGGTCAGAGGACAGGTTTTGGGAGTCAGTTTCCCTTCCACTATGTAGATCCTGGGGATAAAACTCAGGTTGCCAGGCTAAGTGGCAAGGGCCCTCTACCTGTTGAGCCACCTCCCTGGCCAGCATAGATCATTTTCACATGAGGAAATGGAATCATATTATGCATTAAGTGATTATTCTAAACTCTGTATGATTATTGGAGTACACTTTACATTACAATAACATGAGATACAATCTCATATAGCTCAGGCTGGCTTTTAACTTGCTATGTTGCTGAGAATTAACTTGCATTTCTAATCCTCCTGCCTTCACCTACTAGGGCTTTAGTTTTAGGCTTGTACATCCACACTTGATTTATGAATTGCTGTGGAAGGAATCCAGAACTTTGTGCATATGAGGGTAGCACTTCACCAGTTGAGCTGCTTCACCGTCACTGTAGAAGGATATCTTAACTCAATTACATTTCTCACAGTAATAAGTACAACTTATGTATAGCCCAGACACCTTGTTCAGCCCTATTGAACAAACACTGCCTATTTGGTCTGTTATCAGATTATCATTTAACAGATTTTTTTCAACATAGATAGTATATGCATATGTGAATCAGTCAAGGTAAAAGTCATTACAAAAGGATCACTGTATGAAATTGATTGTTCACATTTATTTTTCTTACTCATCAGGGACGAAACACATCATAGCTGCCCTAACTGTTTTGCTATGTCAGCTTAAGTTCCCACAGAAGACCTGATAAACACATACATAAATTACATGCAGATACAAGAAATTGCATTAGGAAAAATTGAACAAATTGAATTTAAGAGAAAATATAATTATAATATTAGGGAAGAATAAATGTCGATCAAAAAGAACATTTTTACAAGTAATGTTATCTCTGATCAGACAGAAACATGTTCTTGATCAATGTTTGCAGTTTGATTCATTTCCTAACACACAAAACTTGATGGGCATGTCAATATATTCAAGGGTTTGAGAAAGACAGTGGGTGAGAGAGAAAAGAGCAAGAGACAGTGAGGGTGGAGAAGGAATTTTTACATAGGCTTTACTTTTTAAATTGATTTTATTGAGCTATACATTTTCTCTGCTCTCCTCCCTTTTTCTCCCCTCCCCTTCAACTCTCTCGCATCAACCCTATGCTCCCAATTTACTCAGGAGATCTTATCTTTTTCTACTTCCCATGAAGATTAGATACACATATGTCTTAGGGTCCTCATTGTTGTCAATGTTCTCTGTGCTTGTGATTTGTAGGCTGATTTTCTTTGCTTTATGTCTATAAACCACATATGAGTGAGTAGATATGATATTTGTCTTTCTGGGTCTGGGTTACATCTCTCAATACAATGTTTTCTAGATCCTTCATTTGCCTACAAATTTCAAGGTGTCATTATTATTTTCTGCTGTGCAGTACTCTATTGTGTAAATGTACCACATTTTCCTTATCCATTCTTCAGTCGAGGGGCATTTAGGTTGTTTCCAGCTTTTGGCTACAATAAACAATGCTGTTATGAACATGGTTGAGCACATGTCCTTGTGGTATGATTGAGTATCCTTTGGATATATACCAAAAAGTGGTATTATTGGGTCTTGAGGATGGTTGTTTCCTAATTTTCTGAGAAATCAGCATACTGATATCCAAAGGAGCTGTACCAGCTTGCACTCCCACCAGCAATGCAGGAGTATTTCCTTTACCCCACAACCTCTCCAGCATAGGTTGTCATGAGTGTTTTTGATCTTTTGATCTTACAGGTATAAGATGGAATCTGAGTTATTTTGATTTGCATTTCTCTGATGGATAAGGATGTTGAGCATTTCTTAAGTGTCATTCAGCCATTTTAGATTCCTCTATTCAGAGTTCTCTGTTTAGGTCTGTACCCCATTTTTATTGGGTTATTTGTTCTTTTGATGAGCAATTTCTTGAGTTCTTCATATATTTTTGAGATCAGTCCTCTTTCTGATGTGGGATTGGTGAAGATCTTTTCCCATTCTGTAGGCTATCGTTTTGTCTTGTTGACCGTATCCTTTGCTTTACAAAAATTTTTCAGTTTCAGGAGGTCCCATTTATTAATTGTTTCTCTCCGTGTCTTGAGTTCTTCATACATATTTTGAGATCAGTCCTCTTTCTGATGTGGGATTGGTAAAGACCTTTTCCCATTCTGTAGGCTGTCGTTTTGTCTTGTTGACCATATCCTTTGCTTTACAAAAATTTTTCAGTTTCAGCAGGTGCCATTTATTAATTGTTTCTCTCCGTGTCTGTGCTACTGGGGTTATATTTAGGAAGTGGTCTCCTGTGCCAATGCATTCAAGTGTACTTCCCACTTTCTCTTCACACAGACTTTTCTTAATGCTCCTGCTTTGTCTTTACTAAGTTTTCTAACTGTCTACATCAACAGGGAATCTGCACTCTCCTGAAGGGAAGAATCTCTTTAAAATAAGAATTAAAACAAGAGTGGTAAGAAAGACAACAGCATAAAGGTCAGGGATGATGAAATCCAGTGGAAGACTGGTAGCAAATTAGAAATAATTTGCCATCAAATGGAGAATGACAAGGTCTCAAATACTAGGTTTTTCACTGCTTTATATTTTCCTTGATACTTTCAGGTCATCAGCATCAGTAGACCTTTGACATTCTGAATGAGGAAAAGTAAAATGTGGTTCAGTGGGTCTCCCAGAAGCCAGAATATGAAGTAGGTCTCATCTTTGTCTACAAGAGCCTGTGGTTTCAATAAGAAGATAAGCATACAAACATCTAATGATGTTGGTTATGTCAACACAGGACATCAGGAGCACAGAGCAGGAACACAGTCACTTGTGAGGCTAGATTCCATATGGGATTCTCTGATAACAAGAAAATTCCAAGATGTTAGATAGGAAAGACTTCCAAGCTTTTGTATTTCGGAAATAATATTTTGGACTCAGGCAGAAACATACAATTATGCCTAGAAAGTCCCTGATCCTTGATGAAATTATGGCTGGCTTAGAGAAGTGAGGTTTAGAAAGTTATAAGACAGAAGGGACCATTAGGTGGGACTGGATATTTTGAGAGTTTCAACTATAATTACTTGAAGACAAGACTTATGTTTTATTAAACAAGAAGGCAGAAACAGTAAGGATAGGATCTCCAACATTACAATAACCATAAGACCACAGGCTGTTATGATAGACAAATGTTAGAAATGCAAAACTGAGAGTCATTAGACACAAGGATAGCAAATGAATAAAACTTCTAGTAGTGTGTACCCTCCCAATGTATCATATTACCAGGGATTTTGCAGAGTCTAGACTTTCCAAATCACAGATGAAATTGATGACAAAAAGCAAACCTGATTACAAAGCAATGGCTTCCAGAAGATGCAATCAGACAGTGACCCGGACATCTACTCGGTCCCCACAATCTCATCTGAGTCATGACCTGAAACAGTAGCAATTCCTTCATTGATATGATGTCTTTCCAGAAGTCAGATTGGGGCCAACTAACAGGGACCCAAGATAGATGCAGCCATTCTGGCCATCTCCATGCTGATGGAGGACCCAAAGGCAAAGACAGTTCTGCTGAGAACAAGAAGTGAGAGATGAGCTATTAAAAAAAATCCTATCAACTCCTGAAGGAATATATAAGTCAACCTCAGCAAAGTCTATAGTTAAATAAAGAAAATAGTTAATACAGAAACATTTTTAAAGCCCTAGTACTTCGGCCTCAAGTGTGGGAATCTCGAGGCCTCGTGTCTAACCCTAAAGATAGATAGCTCAATAAGCAAGCAGCAGGTTGTATGCAGACAAAAGCCTACTGGAGAATCCTGTCCTGTCTTTGTTGAACTTGATAAGGACCCAAACCTGAGTTAGCAGCTGAAGTACTTTCTGTTGAAAGTGGAGCTTCTTTCAGAAGCAAACCATCTTCAGCATTAGCTCCACTGCAAGTGGTCCAGGTAGGGCCAATAGGAAGCTGGAACAGCCGAAGGTGAGAGTCAAGGCACCAGCGATAGAGATGAACTGTGGAACACTGTGTAGAAACAGCTTTCTCTTCACTTGGCACTTTTTTGTATATAAAAATGTCCTTTGTGCTAGGGTGCACTGGTGTCTTAGATCTAAAAGGCAGTTGTACTCATTATTTTTAAAAAATTGCAAAATGCCTGAAAAATGATAGAAATGGTTAACAAAATGTCCTTTGGGTTCATTGCCCAGAAATAATCATGGCAAATATATTTAGGTATTTCTTCCATTCTTTTAACTAAACAAATTCATTCAACTTCTAGCAGATTTGGAACCTGGCCTGCTCTGTCTTGCTTCTGCTCATTTAGCAATACATTTAATGAGCATTCCCCTTCATCTTTAGATAGCCTTCCTAACTGTGAAAACAGAAAGAAGTTTCATAAATTTTCAGCAAATGAATCAACAAGGTTGAGGCTGTGATCGCATATCACCAGTGTTCTGCCTGAAACATCCTTCCTCTCTTAAGTACATCTACTAATATCCTGTCTCACTGCCACTGCTCAGCTGACTCTCCAGTTCTGGAGAATCATATACAGACATCCTAATAGCCTCGCTGCATCTCACCTGGCTAAGCACAAGTTATTTATTAGGTCTTCACAGTGGAGAGGTCTCGACCAGAGCAATGAGCTAAGAGCTTTCTTCACATCTCATTGTTGTGATGCAGTGGCCCCCACCTTTTGCAAATGAAGATAGAGAAAATCGTGCTCAAACTGAGGGATACTCCCCTCTCAATAGGCAGAATCATAGTCACCCCCATGTTGCTGAGGTCTCATCCTTGAGAGTGGCAGCTCAACAGTTAAGGATCCAGTTTTAATTAATTATCATGCATTTTGTTTAACTATTGCTGCATTTAAAAATACCTTAACACTTAGCAGATTAAAAAATTACTTTATTTATGTTTCATCATTTTGTGGGTCAGGAATGTAGAAAGGGCTCAACTGTGTTACTGCTGCATTGATAGAACTTATCTGACAGTGTTTTCATCAGAAAGTTTCCATACATGTCTCCTGGTCTGGAGAAAGACTTGTGGCAGGCTGTGTAGAGTTGCATCTATCTATATACGGCTCTGTGGCTTCCAAGGATTCAGACTGCTTTCACAGAAGCTCCAAGCTTACATAGATAGTGGGAGAGAAAGTAGGAGTAGCCAGTTCAGTGATTCATTCATTAAGAATTTTCACTTTGCTCCATATCCCCAAGTTGACTTGAGGAGGCATAGACTGTAGTTATTAAGGGGTCTAAGTAATGGGCATACACTTTTAAAGTATCTTGCTCTGGAATTAACTGGTGGTATGTTTGGAGGAAGATGTTGATCATGTCTAAAACAAACAAACAAGGAAGAGACCAGTATCTGTAGAGTGGAATGGTTCAAAACAGTGTTCTGCTATCATGGAAGCATGTTTGCACTCTCTAATATAGTAGCTATTGTGGATCAGGAGCGGAGTACATGGCTTAAAGTACCATGAGTGCTTAATTCCTGATGTGAAAGATCATAGGACTATAAGAGGGAAGGCCAATTGCATGTCTCAAGGTCACTGGAGATGCTGCTTTTGAAGGGACTACTCATTGTCCAAGGGCTCACACAGGCCCTTAACCTGGGACACTAATCTCTCTCTGCTTCCTTCCTCACTAAGTGATCTCCTCCTCCCACACATATTTCCAGCAGTATGCCATTGTATCTCACAGTCCCACTAGAACTAAACCAATACCTGTAGCTTGCTCTTGAATCTTTAGAACTGTGAGATAGATAATCTTGTTTCTTTCTTTCTTTTTTTTTTTTTTTTTTTTGGTTTTTTGAAACAGGGTTTCTCTGTGTAGCTTTGGTGCCTGTCCTGGAACTAGCTCTTGTAGACCAGGCTGGCCTCGAACTCAGAGAGATCCACCTGCCTCTGCCTTCCCAATGCTGGGATTAAAGGTGTGCGCCACCACTGCCTGGCATAACCTTGTTTCTTTACAAAGTTGATCTACCACAGGAATTTTGTTACAGTGCAGACAAGACAAATGACCCAAATGCTATGTAGCCACATATATACTTTGGGCACCACAAAGGCAAATAAGTAGATAAGGCCCTGAAAGGAAAATATTATAATAACATTTTCCTTAAGCATAAGTACTACTAAGTGGCTAGTTTCTTTGTATGGATATCAGAGTTCCATAACTGAAATCATATTTCTAAAAAAACAACAATGAAGAAAAGCAAACTAAAATTTGAAAAAAAAGAAATAAACAGGTATTTCACAGAAGTGAATATTCAAGTAATTATCAAAAATATGAAAAGGTTTTCAGGCTCAGCAATAAACAGAATTTAAAATGACGAGACAATATCTTAATAACAAAAAATGAGAAATCTGCCAATGCCAAATGCCGCTGGGAAAATATAGAGAGTTGAGAGAGAGATTGATATCACCATTGCGTGAGTGCAGTAGCAAAACTTGGTCCAATTATGTAAACATGTAGTCTACAGATCAACACAATGTTTACCAAACATTTATAGTCAAGATGTGGAGTAGCTTTGGTGCCCACAACTAGAGAAGAATAGCATTAAGATGGGTCACTGGCTATTATGGAATACTACACAGCTGTTGGAAGCCATGACAATAAAAGTACATTTTACAAAATGCTGACCTTAAAATCTCAGAAAGAAAATCAGTATCACCATGTAATAATTTTGTCTATTAAAATTCTGCACACATGCAAAGCGGCAATGTATACCTATAAGGACATACATAGATTTATGGGCAGCCAACAGAAGTGCTTTGAAGACTACCTAAGAGAGAGAACCAAACAGAAATGATTAGAGAAGACAATGAGCAAAGGAGATGGATGAGGTGAATTACAGAAGAAAACTGTGGCAGCTAATGATGAAGCAAAGATGTTTTATTACTGCACTCCTCTGAGCTTGAGGCCTCTGTGTTTATTTCTGTGTACCAGCCCTTATCTAATAACATCACTGCCCTTTCCCATAGTTACTGTTCCATCAATATCTTCTGGGAAAAGATGAGTGATGAAATGGATGGATGTAAGTGAAGAAGGGAACCAATACTACAGAAATCAAAATGAAGTTTATGAGAAATTAAGTAAAGATTATTGGTCAAAAAGAGTTCACAAATAAAAGTCACTACGAATTTGTGCTGTTCTTTTCAAGCTTGCTACCCCAAGATCTTCTAACACAGTCCCTGTTCTACTCATTCAAGCAAATAGGAAGAAGATGATTTCTGGAAAGGAGTTCCAAGATACTGGGAAGGCATCTTTCTGAGACAGGGAGACAAGCTTTTGCCTTAGAGCCACCTAGATGTGGTGACTTCTATAGCATGCTGAATGGTTATTACAAAGACTGTCAGGCCCATTTATCTAATTATCTCATTAGAAAGATGTGCAGTTATCTATATCAGCAGAAATCCCACTATAATTTTAGATTTCTTCCTCTTGTTACTCTGAAGCAAAAGACCATGGGTCTCCTTTTCTTCTTTAGACTCCTCTTTTCCAGTTCCTCATTCTTGTCTGAAATAGGACTCTTTCCCATTGAGCCAGTAGGACAAGAATTATATCACCTTTTAATAACTTTGCAGATTTATATATAGTCTCTGTACAAAATCTTCCTTTGTACCCACTGAAGTTCCTAAGAAAGACATTAAGGTTAAACAAACAACAACAACAAAAAAAATAAGCACTGTGCATCACATACAGCACAGAGAACTGCTCTCTTCCAAACTCAGGTCGAGTGTCCAGTCCCTGGTGCTCAGTCACTTCACAGGTCACAATCACCTGGGTTATGCTAAAGTTTCCAAAAGTGTGAGCTCCATCCTCAGAGATTCTAATCCTCTTTTTCTACATGCTTAATTGGAGCAAAGAGCATCTCAATGATCCTCAAACACTCTCACTGTCAGTCAAGAACAGAGGGCCACTGATCAGCCTCTCTTCTTCCTGACCAGCTCTTAGGGCATATGCCTGGTTCAGTGCACTGAGAAGTGGGAACACCTCACCAGATTGTCAGAATCCTCCTAAAGGGTGCACAACCACTAATGTCTTCAGCAGGACTGAGTCACCAAGATACGCCTGAGAGTCAGCCCAGCTTCACACACAGCTCCTGTGTCTGTATCACTGATGCTGACCACCCCCAAACCAGTGTCTGACCCAGACAGTATCACTCCACCAGTTCCCAACCCCCTTCCTTCTCATACCAATCCCCTAGTAGCAGGGCAGCCTAAAGCCCAGCTCACTCCTCAGGCTGCACCAGCCATGTCTTCTGCGCATTTGTAAGGGCTGTGGTGTTTCACACACTGCCTTGACTTTTTTCCTATGCTCTAATTTCCTTTGTACACTATTCGTGTTCACCTGTTACCCAATTAGCACCCTAGTAAGCCACGCTCCCATAGTTGTTTTACCCTAGCAATTAACTCTCTCCATCACCCTCCTCTGCAACAGCTCTTGATTAAAATAAACTGCTCAATTATTCACTGAACAATGGGAAGAATCTCCACAATCACCTAAGGGAATGATTTTTTTTCTTAGATTTCTAAATGTGACCAATATTGGCTGAGAGGAAATATTTTCCTGGAACAACCTAGGACCTGGTGGTCGGTAGAGGAAAATGCTGGAGCATTTCTCCTAAGTGCTGGGGTAGCCAGCATCGGCAGTTTGAAGAAAATGCTAATATGATGTAGGAAATTCAAAAATTACAGATATAAATTTCTCCTTAATGACCAAAGTGACATAGAGGGAAGATGTAAAGAGAAAAAAAGGAGGGAACAAAGAAAGCAAAAGAGGGAACTACAAGACAGTAAGGACCAAAGCACACCATCATCTTTAACGAGTGGAACGTTAGAGTCAGACAATATTTCTTTGTATCTGAAAAATGTCCACATACTGGGCTTAATTTCCTATTATTAGAAATATGTAACAAAGAGATTACAATTACACAGCACTTTTCATGAAGATTTATGGAAGAAATGAGAATTTTATGTGCCTAAGGTATATCGACCTCTATAAACAATGTTGCAAGGTATAAAGTAGAGCACGATCTTGAAATTATCATATCTGTGTAGTCCTGGGATTGACACTAATAAGACTTAAAACTTAGGTGGAGCAAAGATGAAAGGGTAATGCTTTTTTCTTCAAGAGTCCACACTTTATATAAGCACACATGTACATTTCATACCCACCCTATACCATTGCCTACTCACCCTATACATAGGTTTTTAAGGGAAATATCTCCTTTTAATCTAGATTGCCATTTACTCATCATTATCTCTTCTATGGTCTGCATACACATATTATTTGCAAGGCAGAAAAGAAAAAAGACATACAGCCACACAACCCTATATATGTGCAACTGAGGACTAATCAAGAAGTTGGCTTTAATTTTGTCTTCGAAGAAAATACACAAAATGCTTCCATTTTAGATGAGAGTTTGCCTGCTAGGCAACTGAGGCAGAGATGTTCCCCTACTGCTGGAAATGCAGTAGGATGGTATCTGCTTGTACACATTTCCTGAAATGCTTCCCCTACAGAACACTGCAGAAGCTGCCGTTTCTCTGAGTGGATAGAGCCATTTTCTCAGAATCTTCTTTAACTGAAATTCCAGTCCTGCTTAAACTTGACTGGAAAACAAAAGGGAGAAAGAAAGAGTGAGAGACAGAGGAAGAAAAGAGACAGACAGCTCTGCATCCTGAAAATTGTGTTGGTAGACAGGAAAGTCTGACAGCATCCCAGGACTGTGAGTCTTCTGCTCTGAGAAAAAACAGCTTGCACACTGCTGTGGCCAGGAACAGTGAAAGGCTTGGTCCCAATTCCTTGTGAAATTTTAACAGTTCATTAACTGGGAAAGACTGCATAAAGTGATTGCAGAAATCAGAGACATCAACACAGCACCAAATTCTGAGAACGGAGAACTGAAAACAAAGAGCTTTGGAAATACAGACAGGTCAGAAAGGGGCAAAGACAGAAGATAGAAACAAGAACAAAAGGAGAGAGAAAGAGTGGGAGGGATTAGAGCTGAAAGGATTCAAATAAAAATCCAGGTCTCTAATCTGCTTTGACTTTTCATCTTTTTGGAGACTATAAATGGAAGGCCCTTATGCTGCTACTGTTTTCCGTGCCCCAACTGACCAAACCACCAAAGCCTATGTTAAAAACAGTTTCCCTCACGGACAGGGTTATGTCCTTTCTTCCTTCAGGCATCAGAGAAGTGTGGTGGTGTGGACACAGCAGGGAGTCCTCAGAGCAAGCAGCTTCATCCAGTTCCCTCAGGCTGGGCGAGCCTTGCCTCTCAAGCTCTCTTACCTCGGACAGTGTTGACACATTTGTTTGTAAATACACACGCTATGTATGTGTCCGTGTAAATAAATACGTTTAAATATAATTTTCAAATAAACAACAGGAGAAACATGGTCGATTTTTGAGTTTGTCGGGGACTGTAAGGGAGTGTTTTGCAGCGGGCCATGTCCATCCCTGAGGTCACCCTGCCACCTAGCGGGACGCTGCGGAACTTGGGGCCCTAGCTCCACCAGCCTCATTTACCCTCTCAGCTGGAGACAGGGAAGCATAGTCTCCTAAATGTGTTAGCTTAGCAGTGCTATACACTAAAAAACAAATTAATATATAATTCTTCTGTGTCTTAAGGTCATTACTGTCGAAGCATAAATTAATAGAGCTATTCCGGCTAATTCATTTTGGCATTCGCTTCTGCATGTCTGAACGCATATGTGAAAGTAGGCCTTGCCTCCATGCTGAGGGGAATAGCAAAGAGCCTTGCAAGAACTAGGCCAAGTAAGCCATTCAGACCTAGAAGCAAGGCCAAAGTGGCACCTTTGGAGTGGATGGGGCGCTCTGCCCTGCTTCCCTGCCTGAGCCCAGCCTAAGGCATTCTCTCACACCAGCCTTGAGGAAGCAAGAGGGGCTGGCAAAGGGTTCCTGAAGGAGGGCAGAGGGAGTCATCACCATCTTGTTTCAGCTTTCTGCAGAGCAGGGACTTTGTAAGAGAAAAATCAGGGCCATCTTTCTGACCCAGAAGTGACCGTATCTGATGGGCCTAGCAGAGGAAGAGACTGCCAGAGCCACAAAGGTGACTGACTGTCTTTGACCATGCGCCCAAAGCTATGTATTTCCAGTTATGATCTTTCCGTTCCTCTTAGATAAATAGGGCCAGAGGAACTTGCAAGTCAGTGACCCTTGCTGCTGTTAGCTCCCTCCTTTGGGTCTGGTCAGTAAAAGTCTAGAGCTTTTCCTGAGCTAAATCCCCAAACAGCCATGGTTTAATGTGGATTACATCATCAGATTATCTCAGACTTATTTTCATAGGGAGTTACTGTCATGCATATAAATTGTGAATTCTCTAAAATATTTGAGACTGCCTGCAGGCTGTTCTTTCTGTAAAATAATGTTTTCCTGATATGTATTGGTGTGGTGTGGTGTGTGTGTGTGTGTGTGTGTGTGTGTGTGTGTGTGTGTGTGTGTGTGTGTGTGTGTGTGTGTATGTAGTGGTATGTGTGTCTGTGTATATGTCCTTTGGGAGCTGAGGGAAGAGATTGCCTTTGCATGTCTGTCCTGCTGAGAGGTGTTCAATAAGAAGCAAGAAGAGGCAGATCTGGGGTCAGACCTATTCCTTGTACCAGCCTCTGAATGAGAATTGACCCACCCTGTGACTGTCAATGCAAACTCCTCTGAAACTACATGCATCATATTTGAGTTCCAACAGAAAGCTTTACTCACAATTAAGCAGAAGTAGGCAACACCAAATATTAAATCAGTGATTCAGAAACAATGCAGGGCCCCTGAATCATCCACAAGGCATCACGAACCTGCAGATTGGGCCACCCGTACTATTGCTGGGTACAACCTTCCTATAGCTGCAGAGTTCCCTAGCCAAATAAAAAGCCATTCAACATTCAAAGTGACTCAACACTAAAAAATACAAATAAGAAATAAAAAGATATTTGCATGGGTGATTCTGTTGAGCAGCCAAAAAAGAGAATAAGCAGATGGTGCCACTGTGGATGATTGAAAGGCTAAAGCAGGAGATGGAGGACCAGTGTAGACAGAGAACGGGCCCTGAAGAGGACAGATCTTCAAGAAAAGGTGGAAGAAGAACAGAGGAACAGCAACAAAACAGTCAGGCATTCCAGATAATTATTTTGGCACTCCTGCTGAACAACAGATAGAAATTGCAAAGCACTGCTGGTGCAAATGAATGAATGCCTTGAAGAGAAACTCCAGCCTACTTCCTGGGCAGAAAAGTGGCAGAACAACACAAACATCAGAGTAAAAAGAAGGTACTGGCAGACCAAAATACACTCAGCCTTTGTGTCAAGAATTACTGTGTCACTTTGGTCCCCGACTGTCATTCTTTTGGGTATGTGGAATCTCTTTAAGTTGTTTCCCCCCCCCCCCCATGGTGCTCCTTGTCCTGGGAATAAAGATTTTCCTATCTGGGTCAAGTAATGTACTCTGGTGCATTAAATATACAATTCATTTATCACATCATTTGCCCATTCCCCACTTTTAGTAAGATATATGAAATAGAAAATAATGGTTTACCTCCCTTTAACTTTCATTGTTTGTAGAAAAAAAAAGAATTCAGAAGAAAAAAGACTCAATGTTCACAGTCATCATCACCCCAATCACCACTAGGTCCTCAGATCAAATATATTTTATGCCATTTTTTGGAGAAAAAGGGTAGACGTGTGAGGAAATGCAATACTTTACTCTGTCATTAGATACTGCATTATAAAATGTAGGGAAATTAAACCAGGTGACCATGTCACCTGAGATAATTACCAGGCTTTGGAGTTTTTAATGAGATGAAAAAGGCTGAAATGTGGAAGTCTTTGAGTTTCTACATTAGTTACTTATTTGTTCCTGTGATAAAATAACATAAGCAATAAAACAAAATCTTATGAGATTAAAAAAAGGAATGTAAGGGAAAGAGAGCTTATTTTGGACCTATGTTCCAGAGGCGTTGAGTTCATCATGGTGGTATGGCAGGAGAAGCAAGAAGCTGGATGGTCACATCTTCAAACACACGCAAGAACCAGAGAGAATGAAAAGAAATTGGGACAAGGCTATAAAGCCCCCAGCAAGAAGAAACCTCCGAAAGGTTCCATAACCATCTCAAAAAGCACCACCAGCAGGAGATTAAGTGTATAAATTCATGCATCTATGAGGGACATTTCTCATTCAGATCACCACAACCACATTACAAAAACCGCATAACACAATTATAAAAAAAACTGCTAAGCAGTTCAAATGTTCTAGAAACACAGCCAGTCTAGAAAGTATTTAGCTACAAGAGTAGTAGAAGGCAAGGTGTTCCTTGAAATAGTTGACGCTGGGCTTGACCTTGGCCCAGGTTCCGGTGGAGGCAAATTTCAGCATAGTTTCATGACGTGAGTCAGTATGGATTTAGTTGCGGTGTTGAAAACTATGAGAATGGAAAATTTGTATGCAGCCCACAATAAAAATAAAGCAAAGGCAGTGATGTGCTTCTCACTGAATCTCTTGATAGCCCTTTCACTTCCAGAAACAGAATTAACAAAGAAGACAGACACAAGATCAGCAAGTCTGGCGGCCGGGACCTTGGTTACAAAGGGCAACAGCGCTTTACAGGAGCCAGAAATGTGAAACTTGAAATCAAGAGGTTCCAGTTAAAAAAAGAAAAAAGCACCTGCCCATCATCTCTTTTCCCTTTCCCCAGCCTCCCCCAGCCTCGCTTCACAGTAAAAAGGAATTTGTAATGTTGCCAGCCTTACCTCTTAACGATCTGGACACATCTACATAATGGCCTCCTGATACTGGCCGTTCTGGATGAGATTCACGTTATTTATAAATTAGCTCTCTTGCTCCTGCATATTCCTGAGTTTATCATCATTAAGACAGAGAGTGTTTCTCAACAAAAAGCCCAGGTGCTGTGGTGGTAGATGTAATAGTGATAGGGAGATACACAGGCAAGCATACTTCCATTCGGGGTCCGTATCCATCTTCACTGCTCCCAGAAACACCATTTTCTGATTCTCAAAGTAGGAAATGTTTTGAAATGTATTTGGATATTCATGGATCACTGGCTGTGTTTGCACCTTTATATTTGGTTAATATTTAAATGTATTTAGGAAACAGGACTCCATTTCGGTCTGCAATGTGCCATGAGATATCATAAAGGAAAATCAGTTTCAGGCTGTGAGATATGGTGCAGCTGGGAAGATGGAGAGGTGCAAACATCTGTTAGTCCAGAACATATTCACAGACCTTTCCTCTCTCAACAGCATTGAGTGCATTGGCAGCTGACCCAGAAAACTCAAATACATGTAGAAGCACTTAGGATGAGAGAAGGAATCTAATTTTCACATCTTTTATTTAAATTCTTATTACTGCCTGAGTCGCACTTTTGCGCGCAGAGTAACAAACTTGCGGGTAGATATATGGTTTGCACGTATGCCAGTTTTAAGAATGGTCTCAGATATGTCTGGGAGAAAGATTTTATACAAAGAAGAAAATAGGAAGGAAGGCTATTTTGAGAAGAAATTCAGCAGCTTCATCACTACCTAATGCATGAACTCTCAGTTCCTTATCTGCCTGTAGGCAATTAGCCAGTGGATTTCTGTACAGAGAGAACAAGATCTAACCCATACAAAGCATAGGCCCTACCTTTACAGGTGTTCCAGGCTTTGGCTCCAGGCTAAGCTCTGCATCCCAGTTAGTCATCGTTCATGGAGAGCTAGCCAAGAGCACAGCTGGCTGCCTCTGCCTGCCAGAACAGTGTTGGGATGGAGATGCTATCTCTTGTCCACAAAGGATTCTAAATGTATCTCTTTTATAAAGAATGGAGTGTCCAGACCCAGAACACTACTTATGGGTGAAACTCCACAGAGTTTAATAGTGGCTGGCGGCAGTGATGAAAGTTGCATTAGTCATACATTTCTTGTCTCGGGTGAGTTTCAAAGAGAAACAGTTAAAAGGAAGATTTATTTGGGCATGTAGCTTTTGTGGCTCCAGTCCATAGTTGATGTGATGAGGCTTACCTCATTGTGACCAGGAACCAGGCAATATGTGAGGCGATGAGATGTGTCTTTCAGAGACACTCTCCAACTGCCCTACTTTCTCCAACCACCTAATTTCTACCACCTCTAAATGATGCCATCAGATTATAAATCCATCAAAAGACAAATTTATTGATTAAATTAGAGCTCTAATGACCCTCTCACTTCCAAAAAGCCTAACCTCTGAACATTGCCCTATACTAAGCCTTATGCATGTGAGAATTTCTGGGATTATCTAATAGCAACAAAGAAGAAAATCATTTTCAAGATTTTTTTAAACAAAGGAAAGTAATTTATTTGTGGTAATTTTCTAAATTAAAGGAAACAAAACATAAAACAAAAGGAAACACTTAATTTTCTAATATCTAATATCTATGTTGTGAGCATTGGATTGCTGTGTACATGCACACATGGGTGTGCCTAACTGATAAGGAAATGAATAGCATTAACAGCTGAGATCTCTCAAAGCATCCAGATTCCAGATGTTGCCTGAGATATTAATAGCTTCTTAGGTGATGTCATCTCTTCATCCTGGTGAAGCTCTTATGCATCTAAGCCAGAATGAAGACGTAGATGCACTTCTCTGGCAAACTTTACAAAGTTTTCTCTGGCAAAATTAGAGAAGTGATTGGTCAACCAACATCCTTAGCCAGTGCCCATGATCCTGGAGATACATGATCTATCATTATAAAGCATTTAAAGATAATGAAATATCAGGGTTAGATCACTATAGGGAACAATGAATCATCGAGACAAGGAAAAAATGTCTATTTAGATAGATGAATGACATAGTGAGTGAAGGGAGGAACTTTGGAAATTTTAAATCCATGTACCAAACCCATTCTAGATGGTGGTTTGAAACAGTCTAGTCTATATAATACTTTTTCTACCAGCAAATACTTAGAGCTGGTTAATGTCAGAGACAGAACATTATTGACAATTGGTGCTCTACCAGAGTTCAAAATCAGTATTTATCTATATATTAAGTGTATACATATATATATATATATGCAATATGAACTTCTTTCCTTGAAATGTAAGATCTTTTTCAGATCAGGGATTATACAGTATATACCTTTTCTATTATCATCATTTAGCACAGTACATTGCAGCAGGGAGAATATGCCCAATAAACATACATTGATTGATAGCTTAACTAATATGCCCGACATTCAGTTTTGAATATAATGTTACACCAAAACAAGTTGTCATCTGTTTCTGATTGGCTGCTGTACCATAAAGGATGAGCCTCTAGGGTCATTACATGTCCTGAAATGAGTCCACATTGACCTTTCTAAAAATAATTTATACTATGGCTTGCATGTGGCTCCAGTATCTTCCAAACTTTAACGTGTTGGAAACAAATCTCCACTGTGAGGCATTGAGAAGTTAAAACTTAATTTCAGTTATATATTTACAAGACCATAGGAAAGAAATGTTTATTAGACAAAGACATCAGAGTGACCCTCCTAAAGTTGAACCCATTGCCTCTACACCATGAATATTCATACATATATTCTTTCCTCTTGCCACGTGATGCCTGCACTGTCTAGATTCTGCCTATAAGGATGTCATTGCCAGATGAATCAGCAGAACTTGTACCTCCAGCATTGTACACTACACAAAACTACTTTCTTTATAAAGCTGGATTACCTTAGATAATCTTACAGTAATAAGAAATGAACCAATACAGAGCACTAGTATCAAGATAAAAGCCATCACTACTCTAACTATACTTGAAACTGTTACAGCATCTTTGAAAGAGTTTGAAGAGCAGATTGAAAAATACTTAAAATGTGATAAGCATTATGTTATTTACAATTCTGGTGATATATGAGAAGATAGCTAGACTAGGGAAAAGCAAAACTATCTTAAAGATTGATGAATTGCCAATGACAATAAAGACCATGCTGGTGAGGTCTCAGATAGCAATGAACATCCAGGTGGAAATTGCATAAAAGACCATCTTTGTTAAATTGCAGAGATCTTAGCTGCATTCTATGTCTTATACTAAGATGTTGCACAGGCCAAACTTAGTAATAATAGATAATGAGGGAATTTTAAAAGAAAGAATTGATAATGTGACATAGTTGTTACTTTCTTTTTAGTCAAGTTAATGGTGAGATTTGGGAGCAAAAGGAAGGGTGGCAATTTGGGAGCTATACACTGCCAGTCCAGGTAAGAAACAAGTATGCACGGGTGCATCAATAAACTACATGTTGGAAAGACACGTTTTGATCAAATGAGCCAGGAACTTTGTGTGGAGAAGACAACTAGAGGAGGAGGCCACAGAGCAATTTAAGCAACTTCTAATGCTGCCCTTCTTATCATAATCCCAAAGAACTTCTAGGACAGAAGTTTCTTTTTATAGCCCCTAGGCACTCTTGAACAGAGTATCTGCCAAAATCTAGGCCACCTTGTGACTCTTTCCAACAAGTGTTTCATGATCTTTGCAGCCATGGTTCAAGCATACCTAACATAGTTTGTTGTAGCAGTGTCCACAGAAAGCTTACTTCGAAGACTTGTAAAGTGCAAAATGTGGTCTTAGGAAGCTTCCCAAGAGAATACAAGGAAAGCTACGGAAGTCAAGTAGCAGTTTGCCACAGATTCCTACAGTGTGAGCTCTTGCAATAAGCAGAACTAGTTAGTCATGGAGCTGTGAAGGGATGTCACACTGAAGTCTTTCTAAAGAAGATGGACAGCTATGTGGTACACTCATTGGAAAAGCTGCCAATACCATCAAAAAGCCCAGAAGACAGCCATGTGTGGAAACGATCTGCCCCGCTATGTGGGCTAAGCACCCTAAGGACTGGGACGCCTGTCCTTCACTACAATGTGCACAAAACACAAGATTTGAGAGCCTCACTGGGCCTCAACTTTTCTTTGTGTTGATTACTCTTTTCTCTTTCCTTCTTCTGGAAGTGGAAATGTGTGCTCTGTGCCCAGGATGTTGTTGTATCTTGGAAGTATACAACTTGTTTCATTGTACACCAATGTACAACTGGGAAATTTCCCCTAAGATGAGATGAGAATTTTCACTTAGGAGCAGGTTTTCAGAATATTTGGGTTATAACTAATATCATATTTGCAGTGTGAGAAAGACATGAACCCAGCACACATACAGTTGACTGTATCCCAAGAGGGCAAATATTGAAATTTTGGACTGTAAGGGGTAACAAAAAGTATGGATCTTTTAAAAGGTGGGATCTGTCAGGAGGCGCCTGGATCACACGTGGTTGCTGCTGCCCTTGAATGAATTAGAGTATTATTATGAGGTCCCAGTTTTGATTGTCATGGGGATTTGCTATCAAAGCCTGGAACCGGGCCTTACCAGAAACTCTCTCTGGGTTTCCTTCTCACGATGTGATCAATCACCCCCACCAACCTTCCTGAAAGTTGCTGAAGATGACCCTGTGATGAATCTAAGCATAACATCAGTGTCAGGGTGGGGATGGGGCGGTTTTGACCATGCCATGGAAACTTTTTAACTTCTAAACTCTTGATCTACGTATATGAGTTTTCTTTACAGGGCTAGCTTCCTATAAATATTTATGCAATAATAGTAAGTATAATGCCCTGCTATTGTCCTCATGTAGTATACCGTTCCTACTTACATGCCACAATTTCATCAATTTTCTGCCTAGTTTATTTCCTTCTCTTCTTATCATCTCATGGCTTCCCTGAACAAGTGTTCCTTCTCTCTTGCACCATTCCTTATTTCTCCCTGAGATAACCTAACTCGAAGAAATTGCTGCCTTCCTGGAGCTTCCCTAGGGTTTTAGATATATGCCTCTAGTGGATTCACATGTTTTACACAACCATCCTTATATATTTCCTGTTTTCTCTGTCTGTGATTTCTCTAAGGAAAAGATCTGCCCTAAAAGTTTGATTCATCTTTGAAAATCCCAACGATCCAAGCATCTTTGAAACCTTTAAGGCTCTTATAGAGAAAGGTTCACAGTATGTGTTACTGAATTAATTTTCTGTTAATTAGTCTATTTATAGATGAATTTGAAAAGCTCTGCTATCTGTCACTCTTCAAACGCACTGATGTAGCTCTGGACAAAAAGAACACTGATAAAAACAAGAAATAGGACACAAATAGAGTGTGCCTAGAAAATGGTCCCAGAATAAAAAGGGCCTTGTAAATTTATAAAATACCTTTAATTTCACAGTGGGTCATCCTATTTTCAATGTTACTTGACCCGTGCATTTCGTTTTCTATTGGACCTAGCAATGGCTAGTCAGAATAGCCAAAATCAATTTATTTGCCTAAGGATTGTAGCTCAATACAAGTCACTCTTACAGATAAGCAACAGAGTACCTATGGAACAGACCTAGGAAGTAGTTATAGATTTCCTATCCTTGTTTTTCTGTCTACAGAGAAGACTCCACTAGTGGCTAGAGCTTACCTTATTCCAGTATCTCAATCAAGTCTTTAAATAAAATTATTTTTGAAGTAGAAGTCTAACTATAGCTCATTGTGCTAGCCTGGCTGTATATAGAATGCTCTGGATTCATCTCCTCTCCTTGGTGCCATGGCATGTGCTTGCTCATCTCCAGAGCAACCTCTGTGCCTATCCACAGGTTTGATGATGGAAGCAAGGAACAACAGGTTTCCTATCTTTAGTATCAGTAAGGTTTGATGGGAGCAGATAGGTATAGCTCCAAAGTCAATTGTTACTTTATGTTCAGGAGCTTGGAGAACATTGGTTAAGAAAATATTTCCCTGAATGATAAAAAAGTAACCCAGTTATGATCATGTATACCTACTAGAGGACTGTGTGATATATTATGTAGCTTGCAGTATGTTACATAACTCCTGATCTCTTATACATTCTCAGCCTAGACAGATGAAGGTTCCTAAACATGAACCTCGAGACTTTCTCTGAAGTCATCTATTTTTCCTTCTAGTCAAGATTCTGTTCAGTTGCCTTGTGTGTCAGCTTCAAGGCAATGACCCTCTGCTTTTACCCATGTGTTCTCAGTTCCTGAGACCTTTGTTATAGTTAAATAATTGAGTCCAATAGTACACTCACAGGGAGGAAGTTCTGCCCTGAAGCAGAGGAGGGTGTACCAGTGAGAATAAACGCTTGAAGCACAGCCGTCAAGTGATGGCCATAGAGCAGAGTGCCTAGAGAGTGCTTGGCTTAATTTGTCATGGATAACAGCTGGTTGCCCCAAGATTACAACATCCTCATCTACAACGGTTTTCTGAGGAAGTCTCCTCAAACTCTTTTGAAATAATTTTAGGAGCAATTTTGCATTACAACTTTTTATAAATATGCTGAAACTGATCCAAGCGTCAGGGACCCTGATACCTGGCCATGAACCCTACTCTTACAAAGTAGAAGATGCTAGGGGTCCTGGTTGTTACTGGTTTCAAGGTGGGAATATGGTTGACTGAGGTCATGGAGCCTTTTAGCTTAGATAAAAATCCTGGCCCTTAGAACCCACTTCCGAAAGCTGGAGGCTGTGGTTACGCCATTGGAATGTCCTTGTTGGACATCTTTGCACAGGCCATACACGACCCCACCTTATAAAACATCTTTTCCTGGCTACCTTCCTATACCCTCTTGTAAACTCCATCATTAAAAAAAATTTGAAGAGATTTATATTAGCATTTATTCATTTGCAGAACACCAGAATGTCATTTGTGACATTTTCTGGAATGTATATATGGTGGCCATGTGCACACTGCTCCCCCTAGTGCCTCCTTTCACCCATATTGACACTGTTTCTTTCCCCTAGCAGCCCCATTCTACTTTTAGGTCTCTTCATTCTCTTCTCCTTTCTCTTCTTTCTTTACTCTTCAATTTTCTTTTCTTTGTAAAATTTCACTTATAAAAGAAAACAGAGCATTGAAATTTTAAATAGAGAAAATTCTTCTTTGTCTTTTTCTGCCCTTCTCCAAAACCCCCTTTTTAACTTAATAGCAAAAAGTTGCTACACTAGCCTACCAATCCTCATTTTCCTCCCTGCTTCTCATACATAGCACTTCTGCTCTCTCAAAAAGCTAAAGATCTCTCCTAGCAAAGCTTAGGTCACTGCCCTCATTTATACTAAATGGGCTGAGGCTGCCTGAGGAAGTTGCATGGGGTGAATGCAAGATTATGGCTTGAAATTATTAAGTGCATGGAATCCCTACAGAAAGATCAGGTTCCCAAATAGGGTGGCCAATGGGTGTTTCATTGCAGTCATTTGCTTCAAGCCACAGCCCCAAGAAGGGAGGAACACCCAGCTGCTGGTCGTCTCAGCCTCAGTTGCTTCTTTATCCAGGCAATAAAGCAGATGACTTGATAGTCTTTGGTTGGGTCTGTGAAAGTTCCTGACAACTGTAGGAAGACAGCTGAAGGAAATCCTCAATGTTTTCCCTCTTCCTTTCCCAATCCTCTGGTTTATTCACTCCAAGATAAAGTGGCATTTGGAATTAAAAACTCCAAACCAGGTGAATAAAGACCAGGAGGATGAGGTGATAAGATCCCAAATGAGCAAGTCAGAAAAGGTAAAGTAGGGCACATCAAGGCTAGAGAGAGAAAGGGGGAGAGCTGTAATGACAGAGGGAGAGAAAGGAAAAAAAAGAGAAAATAGAAAAGACAAAGTGAGGATGAGGATAGGATAAATAAAAGAAGACAAGAGAAGGATGAAGAAGAAGATTAAAATGGGACAGAGGAAGGAACCACATGGGATCTGTGGTGCTTAATTTTGATACAAAGGTGAGTTATCAGTGTGAACACTGGATGTGTTCATTTGGCAGAGCCAGGATTTAAAAGACAGAAACTCAATTTAGTTGTTCTTCACTCTAATAAAAAAAAATATGTTTTATACCAATATAAACGTATTTCTTTTTGCCGATAAGTGCCAGCATCTAATCTGAAGTCTTCAATAAAACAATGACATTAAATAATTTAACCTGGGAAAAGCAACTCACATCTGCAAAACAATATATGGATTTTGGATGGATCAACCAAAAAACAGTAGAGATATAAAAGGGAGTAGAAAATGTGATTTGGAAAACAAAGAGATTTCCACCATTCCATAAAAAGAATTACCTTCGTCCCAGGGACTCAAAATACCCAAGCCAGTCATCTACCTTGATGGGGTTTGGGTTCAAAGGCACAGTAGGTTTCTTCCACTGTCATAAGAAAATGACATCAAATAGAGACACCTAAACTAAGAATTCATCACCTCTCCCTCCAGACTACAAATCTGTACAACCAGAAAGGTGCTCATCTGCGCCCCTCCGCCACAGCAGCAGTGCTGTGAGGCTCCTCTGAAACTTTCCTGACTACGTGGAAAGAAGCTAAACCATGTGTTCATAGACCAAAGTGCCAGTTCAAGTTTACCATGGACTAGCATGATGGTATATTAAAGTATTTATTCCCAAAGAGATTCAGTGTTTTTCATCAGTAAATTCAGGTAATGGGACCTTAAAAACTATAAAAGCATCATAGAAACATACAATAAAGTAATTGTCTTCATACAACTTCTCTCTTAGTCATTTATATATTCTTATGCTCATTGGTGTCTCATCAAAAGCAATGCAATTATCTCTACTAATTCTAAAGAGACCTATTTCCTTCTACACCCTCATAAAATGCTCTACAGACCAAAAGCTTTGAGGACCACTCACTCGGGGTTTCTTTCTTCCCTTCCATTAGCACCTCTATTAATCATCTAGGCCAATGGTTTTCTATTCAAGCTGAACACTAAAATCACCCAGAGAACTAAAAAACAAAACAAAAGGCCCAAGCTTGAAAGAAAATATAATCCGGGGCCCCACTCTGCATCAATTAAATTTGAATCGCTGTAGACTGGTACAGGCTTTCATATGCTTCAACTTTTCAAGGTGATTCTAGTATTGGGAGCCAACATTCCAGATACCTCTTGGAAGTTCCCTGGGAAATCCTAGCTGGTCAGTCTCCTTCCCACAAACCCATATAGACAGAGTCTCATCAGGAACAGAAAGTCGCCCCCCTCCACACACACTCACAAAATGAAGCAGCTGAGAGAGCAATGGCAAGGGAGCGCCTAGCGTTATCGCAAGCCTGATTATTATTGTACCTCTGCTGATTGAAGGAAGAAGACTTAAGCAGTACAGCTCCACCTTTGTGATCCTTGGAGTTGGCCCATTATATTCTTATACCAGATAACCATTGCCCAGGTTAAATTACAGTAAGAATTACACTGACCTCTCCATAGTTATTACATAGATTGGATACACAAACTCCTTTAAATAACACAGGTACAACATTGTATAAACCAAGGAGGCTTAAAATGTAGAAATGCAGTTTTTAGTTGACCCTGCCACCTTTAAGCCAAGTTATCCTTGAGAACTTTGGTGTCTCAGTTGGAATCTGCAGTGTTCTCCATAGGTTCCTGGTTTAAATAGTTGGTCTCCAATGTTGATACAATTGTTCTAGAAGAGGTAGGCACATCTAGAGGAGGTAGATTTCAGGCAGCTCCATGGGATCTCTTAGTCAGTTCGCGGCTCACTTGTCTCCTGTTCACTATGATGGGAAGGGTTATCCTCAGTACACACTCCCACTGCCATGATGTTCTACTCAAGGCCATGGAGCTTGAGCAGAACACCACGAACCATATTCTCTGAGACCATGAGCCAAAATGAACCCTTTCTTCTCAAGCCATTTGATTGGGTACTTAGTCACAGAGATACGAAAGACCTAATACCTTTAGTTTCCTTATTTGCTAAAAACATAACAGCACAAACAACTTTAAAATACCTTGAAAATGAGAGATAAATATAAAGATACCATGTATCAAGAAGAAAATCAGTGCTGACAGGAAGGCAGTTAGGCAGGTGAGTGAGTATGTGGAGATGTAGCTTCTTGGAAAGATTCTAATACCTGGCATTGTAATTTTAAGAGGAAAATAGATGCTCACAGAAAAGGTGGTTATTATTTATAAATATACCTGAAAGAATAAATCTCAGAAGAAAGTAGAAAAAGATAGTTGCTATGCAATACTAGTCTCTGGGCACCTGGAGCCTACCATGGACTTCTTGTACAGTCACATAAATAGGGATATTCACAATTTAAAGTTTCAACCAAACATCACTACGGAGATACTCCGGAAATGGTGGCAACAAGTTGTGACAGGGAAACTCCATTGCCATTAATCTTCTCCTTTTCCTGTTTCATGGGATGGAAGAAGAAAGTCAAGAAGCTCCTTGCCCAGCTTTGCCTTTGGCAGGGAAGAGCTGCTCCTCCCTTCTCTTCTCCTTCTAACCTGATTATGAATATAATGGCTATAACCATCTTGAGACAATAAGGAGCAAATTAAGAGAATAACAAAATTCAGCCCTGATATCATTAAACCACTGAACTGATCCCTGTCCCTGCTCACCTCTGGACGGGCTGTATGAGAAGAATCCATCCCTGTTTGCATAATCAGCATCTGTAATCAAGTTTTGCATTACTTACTGCTGAATACTATGCCCACTAATAGATCAGAATTGGCTGCATGTAAAAAATCCACAATTTTGAGTTTGAGAGGCCATCGCCTGCGGTTCTCAAAATCAATACAGCTAAACACATAATGGTAATCTATACATCAAGATATGAACCTTTTTTCCACAACCAAAGCAGACATCAGCTGAGAACCATTTGTAAGATGAAAAGTTAACTGTTTTCAGTAAGAAAATAGAGAGCTCCAGCCAGAGCCAGTGTGAAGTCACAGCTTGTGGCATCCCAAGGGCTCAGGGACTGATCTTTCACCCCGATGGTAAAAGCATCTCATTTAAAGACTGCTTTCTCCATTTCTATGTAATCTGGATTTCCCAACTGTCACAGAGTATGGCATGACTTACAGTACCCTGTATCTGGTACTCAACTTTCCACCAGGAGTAACTTTCCCACTGAATGTCCTCCAAGCAGCAAATTGCTCATATCGGCCCCACAATCTCCCTCCTTCCTGAAAATAGCCCTGGTCTTTTTCCACCATTAATATCTCTTCTTTGAGTGTTAAATCTATTTTTAAAATTTTAAATACTTATATATGCATAAATGAGCATGCTCACATGCTCTCACACAGAGATACACTTATAAACACTCACATCCATAAATTCCCATAAACACATTATACATATCCATTCACACCTTCATACCCATGCACACAGCATAACACAATATAGTCATGTTTTCACATATATCCATATATACTTATACACTTACACACATTCTCATGTTCACACATTTACCTACTCCCTCAAATGTCATATGTCTAGCTTTAATTTTCCCAAATCAAAAAAAAATCAGAACCTGCTATACACTTGCCTTCTGTATTTTACTATGCCAGGACTATTGCTGGATCTACACCAGTACGTACAGGAAAAGTGTAAAGAGCACTCCTGTTCAGTGATGCAGAACTTCCTGGAATCTTCCTGAGGCACATCTGTGCCTTACTAATGCCTCAGAGTTCACAATGTGAGGAACTCCAGGAGATCTCTGGTGACACATCTTAAAATGACTCATCTTCTTGGCAGCTTCCACCTTCTCAAAGCCACGAAGAAGCCACTGCCTGCACCATTAGCAAAGATGAGCTTGTCTGATGGTGCATGGCACACTGGCAAGGGTGAGGCGCGCTCCAGTGTTGGGTAAAGTCCTCCAGGGAAGGTTTTGCTTTTAGATACCTCTGCACCTCTCTTGCCCCATGACCACAACTGTGTTTTCTCCCTTGCCCCAAAGTATCTTGTCCTCTCCTTTTTCTTCTCCATTATCCTCACATGCCAGGTTCATTCCTTCTCCATGAACCTCTTTCTGCTCATGGGTCATGGTTGGAAATATGTTTTTGAACTCCCTGTCTGCTCATTTATTTAAAACTCTCAAAGTGTATTTATCAGTCTCCTCTTTATCTGATAGGAGGATTAAGGGCAAACTGGGTCTTATACAGTAAAGGCCCTGGCAGGAACAAAATTTGCTCATATCCACAGCATGTTATTGCTGAGGAGGACATCAAAGCCCAGGAGATTCATGTATTGACTGGCCCCTTGCACTACATCAGATGGGCAAATCAATTCTCTGACAGCAACTAGACATGACAAATTTTAGAAGAGTGACAGAACACCTGATTAATTCATTCTACAGAGGAATGACAATAAAAAGATAAAAAGTGGAGAAACAGAAAGGATGCAAAAATGAAGAAGAAACGCCACCTCCCTCAAAACAGTGTAAGCCAGATATTAGATTTAGTAGTGAATTTTAGTGTCCTTTTCTACCCGGTCCTACTATGCCTTTCTGTTGGCTGGGAAATTATTTCAAGGTCTTACCAATCATATGCTAAAGCCTACATCACTAAAACATCTTCTGGGAGGACAGGGAGAAATCCAATCTAGGATTGAAAGCTGCGACTGTCATAGATAAAATATACTGTTTGAAGACTGCTATTGAGTCAGACACTTGGAAGAATTACTGCAGAGGCATCTGAACTTCATATAAGTTACTGACGAGTACTCAGACCCTTGTAAAGGGTGCTTTTTCTAGGGACCCCTGAGAAGAATTTGATCACTAGTTTCTCCCATAACCACTCCCCTGTGGTGCTGGGCTGTTATTGCAAGAGTCCCCTGCAATGGATTAGCTGATTTCCACTGGGAATGGCAGGTGTAACGAATTGAATCCTTTTCCTTCTGAATTGTCCATTAAGCAAACTTTCAACATTGACAAAATATGCTCTAGGCACAGAAGAAGTACTTCTAACGAAAGAAAACTACTCCACATCCTGGCATGAAACGGCAGGCATCAAATGCATAACACCATGGCCATCGATAGGCAGCTACAGGAGCCCAGGTCAATACATATTCACTTGTCCATTTGTGCTCTGCCGGTGGAAGCTCCTTGCATTGGGACAGATAATCTCATGATCCTCATTAGAATCCTGCCTGTCGCCAACAGTACGGGTGTCACTAGGAGCACCATGACCGCAGTGTCTCACAGGAATACTTACACAATACACTCTGTAAACAGGCACCGCAGTCCCAGAAGTGTGCACTGTCTCAAATTATCCAGACTTCACAATTGTCTGGGATTGTGGGTAATTCAGCCTTTATAATCATTATTTGATTAATACAGATTTCCCTTTCATCATTAAAAATTGTGATTTTATAACTTTAACAGGAGGCAAAATAGATATTCCCTTCCAGGGACACATGAGTTAAAAGTCAGATTGCTCACTCAGGGATATAGTATCCGAACCACATTACCCAATGTGAGATTGTAACATCTCTCTTCTGGAAATTTTATCATAAAGGGGTGACTCCCTGAAAATGAAGAATAACCAAAATGCTCTTCTTATAACTGAGATTATAGTTCATTTTTAATTATTAGAAAAAACAGAGTAGCTTGCATCTTCACATAAGGGTAGCCAAATAAATTATTAGAAAGAAAAAAAACTATTTTAGATTCTTTGAAAGATATGAGGGGTCACATTAAAGACTTCAAGCTGACAGATACATGTTGAGATTTTAGTGTTATGATAGCCTATCCCCCCCCAACATGCTGAATAAAAAAGAGTCTCTGTGTATTACCAACTGCAAGGCTTCCCACTCAGTATAAGTAGATTCTCTAACTTCCTTCTTCGCCTCACTAGCCTGAAAATACATCACTTCCATTTCCTATGCAAAAGTATATCAAACAAATAGCACTTCTTGATATATGTCAGTCACTTAACTCTGGAGAACGACATGGCTGTTTCACCATATCAGAGGACTCAGGGACTGTTGAACCCCACAGATAGCCTCATAAGTTACCAACAATCATACCACAGATAGTCTCATAAGTTACCAACAGTTACACCACTAGAGAAATAATAAATTTGGAACTGGTTAAGTGACTTTGTTCCTGCTTGTTTATCCCAAGCCCACACTCCTCCTTGGGAATAGACCTGTAAGCACACAGCTCCAATGGCTATGTGATTAATTGGTATCGGTGTATCTTGAAATCAAACTCAAGAACATCAGGGCTTTGAAAATAGCAAAATCAGTAAAGTGCTCGTCAGGAAAGCATAAGGACCCAGGTTCAATCCCTAATATTCATGTAAAAGGTCAGGCATGGTGGCATGCACTTGGGAAGCTGAGGTAGGTGGATCCCTAGGGCTCACTTGGCTGGTCAGTAGGCCAAGCTAGCCTATGTGACAAGCCTCAGGTCAATAAGAGACCCTGTCTCAACAGACAAGGTGAACAGATGATAACTGAGATTGATCTCTGGCTTCTGCATACAGTCATCCATCCCCTACACATGTGTGCATACACACATACACATACACACAAAGACACACACATACATACACAACAGAATGTTTCACCTGATGGTGTCCTATACTCAACAAACTAATTACTTGTCTACTTAAGTTTCCCTAGGTGGCATCGAATTAACTAAAGAGTTAATGCAAATCTGTAAAAACTATTTTGCTTCTTGAAATTTTTCTCATCTTCATTTTCACAATGATGTAATTGCTTCTAAAACTCTGTAACTTCTTGTACTTTGTGCATAATCATGCTTTTTTCTGTAACTTCACCTAAATGTGCAGCTGTATGGGATGACCTCTGCTATGAGTCTTCTGCATTGATCAGTTGAGATCAATCAAGAAGTCAGCTGGAGTCAGATGACCAGTATTGCATCCCAGAGTGCCTGCTGGGAAAAAAACTGCTTAAAGAGGATTTGAAGAAAGAAATTTCAACACTGAAGACTCCCCGCTCTTCTCCATGGTTCATCCTGTAAGCAAGAGAGATACCTCCCCATTCAGACCTTAAATATACCTACAGCACAAGACATTGCTCCACAAGGGGGGATCAATATGGCCTCTAAGTAAAACTCCCAGTTCTGCCATCTGCCTTGCATCTAGTCTAGTCAGAACAGGATACCACATACAATTGATTTTGAAAAAGATGGTCATTTGATGGACAGCAAGTAAGTGAGCCACTCAAAAAGCCTACTACAGATTCTCAGATGGCTCATCACCTTCTAGAATTCAGAACTCACAGGAGACCCACTCCATGTAGATACACTCTTCTGCCTCGAGGTCCTGAACAGTGTGACTTAGGAAGATGGTGTATGCTGTAAAGGAGCCATGTGTCGATGCAAACCTACAATTTCAGTACTCCAAGGCTGAGTGAGAAGGATTGCCATGAGTTAAATGCCACCCTGAGATACACAGCAAGTACCAGGCCAGGGCTACATAAGAAGTTCCTGTCTCATAAACTCCAGAGATAAAGGAAGTCAGAAGGAGCAGCAAAGAAAGGAAATTGGCCATAAAAACTTTTTTTAAAAAATGGAAAGGAAGCTAACTTTGAAAAGAGTTAGATCTCTGCCTTGATAATCATCCAAAAGTAGATCAATCTCTTTGAGCACTGGGTTCTAAATCTTCCCTGCAGGACTGGTTGAGCAAGCCTGGACAGCAGGTAGCACTAATCTGCACAGTATGAATAGCAACAGCAACAAACAAACAAACAGAGATGAGAAGATCACCTGCTAGAAGGGAGTAAGAGGGAGCTGAGAGTGGATGTGATCAAAGATACATTGTATGCTTGCATGAAATTGCCAAAGACTAGATAAAATTGCTTTTGTAAAGGAAGTTGCCATGTCCTCTGTATCAATGAGGATGCAAAGAGAAGTAACACATGCAATTCCTTCTGAGACCTTACATATCCACCCACTCTTGTCTCGAATTTACAAATGCACTCCATGGTCTGCTGTTCCCAAGGATTAGGTAACTAGAGGCTGGAGATGGGCTCATATGCCTACCTGTATTCAAAATCTCAAGCACAGTTATGTGAACTATCTTCTACCAAATTTTATCCCTATTAATTTTACTCCATGTTTGACTATCATAAGAGGAGATGTGGAGTTTTATCCTCCGTAGAATGAAGGAAAGAATCTATAACTTTCCTCCTAAGGTGGGGTCTAACTAACCTGAGCTTTGGTAAACTAAACTCATTGTACTGAGGCAGAGTTTAGACAACAGACAAGAGAAGAAGGAGGGGACTCAGAGTCAGTCAACAGATGAGGAAGCATAACTGGAAACAGCGGTCACACAATGAAAAGTCCTCTGTGGCTGTGGCTGTGTGATCATCCTTCATTTTAATTTGGTAAGGATGGCGTTGCTGGTCTCTAAGAGGGCCACGATGGCCTACAGGAACAAACTTGAGACCCAGCCCGCACAGCCACTCTGAAATGCCATGACCGTCTCTCACAAAGGAAGCCAGACAATCAGGGAGGCGAGCAGGAAGCAGCTGGAGGAGCGAGATTAATGAGGAAGCACAAAATGAGAAAGAGCAACAACTGGAAACCCTTGTGGTGACATCAGGAACGCAGCCAGAGAAGACAACCTTGTTATCACATCTGTTCTGTCATTATAATTAAACGGTAATGCGCTTCTCTTGTTGGGTTACCAGGGTAGAATTCCAAGTGGGGGAGCCCCTCACTGCTTATCTGGCCCCCAGCCACTGCCCTTCTCCAGGAAGCTGAAAAATCATTGTGCTAATAGGCTGGGTGTCTGGACCAAGTGTTAATTTTGGATTACATCTGAGTGGAAATAAGATGAAGGTCTGGGGAATGCTTTGCCTTCACTCAGATGTTTCATTTCCATTTACCAGTACTGCAGAATACCCGGGGAGATGTTCTCACTCCAATTTGGAAGATTTCATAAGCCTCCAAACTTTTAGCTATTGATCCAAGCTCTTGAGCTTTGGAAGCTGCACACATACTCCGTAGATGAACAGGAAGGCTGTGTGAGCCCCCCTGAGGACAGCCGCTGCTCTCATGTGGACACCCCTCTGCTCTTGCCACAATCTGCCCTACCTGACCCCAAGGCCTATTAGAGGCACTCAGAACCATTAGCTTCAGACTGGCTCTGGGCTCAGTAAATACTCTCGTGTCCTGCTAGAAACTAGGGCAGCTGCCTGAGTTTTTTTTTTTTTTCTTTTCTTTTCTTTCTTTCAAAATCAGCAAACCAAAGTTCTCAACCCCAAATGGCTCAAATCTGCCTCTTAATAAGCATGCTGTTTTATGTATTCAGCAAGTGGAGATCAGCATGAACTCGAGTTTGCTGGACTCTCAGGCCTTTTTCATTAGGTTTTAAATAGCTCAGATGGTGTTTGATTTTGGACAGGGCCATTTGCTCGAAGGATGCCAATAATCAGATTTTCTCCATCAGAAGATTAGTGTCCATACATGCAGGAGAAGGCACTGACTATCATCTTTGGAATCTGTGAGCTAAATACTGGTTGTTTGTGAAGCTTCCCAGAGGCTTTGAAAAACAAAGCCCTTGGCTCTGCAGGAGCAGGAAGGCAAGGGGTGATGGGGAATACCAGGATGCTGTGCTAAGGCATTGTGCACCTCAGCTTCCACCAGAAATGTTTGGTTGCAGCAATGCCCTAGGACCTGGGCGCTGCATGGCTGTACCTTCCTCAGGACAACAAAGAGAGAGAGCTGAGCCTTAACGAGATTTAACTACGTAATATTTCCCTTTTCTCTAACATTAAACTGCAGAATAGCATAGACCATTTAGTATAGAAATTTCCCTAACCTCTTAAAATTATCTTAGAACAAAAACTAGAATCTTGAGTAACGGTCATGAAATAGCATCCAGCTTTATTCTCTATTAACTGCACTGGCAGGCCTCTGAGACCATCTACACAGAGTTAAGGAGGTAGCAGGTGTTGAGTAAATACTGATTAGATTGAATCATGAGTGGCTTGCTCATGCTCTCTTTACCCCCACTACATGGCTCACTTAGTTTTTAGTCTTCAAAATTACACAGAAAAAAATGCTTTCATAATAAATTAAACCAATGGCAAGATTGCTGGATCTATTCTGGCTGCTCAGCAAATATATTTCCTCTTTCTGAACTCACTGATAAACTGTGTCTCCCCTACCCTGCATGTCGGGAAGCCATATAAATAGAAGGAGACTGAGTGGCATACAGATCACATCCTGTGGAAGGCAGTGAGGGAAGATTGTGGATCCTAATTTTGTGACTGACCACGAAGAGAGTCCTGTACCTCTCTTTATGAGTCACTAGTAAAGAGTAAGCTGAATGTAGATGGAAGGCAGTAGGAATGGGGAAGTTAGCTTCCTATTGTCAGTATTCCTTACTCTAGCATGTAAATGGTATTTTGAAATGTAGCTTGATTGTAGCAAAACTCAGAAACATGAGGCCTTGACTTGGAGGTTAGGTTAAAGATAACAGTGAGTCTGATACCTGACCATGGAGCCAGAGCTCCTGTACCATAGTCGATATTAGAGGGAAATCTATAGCCAACTGGGCTTATTGCATGAGAGGAAGTAATTAGATGGACGGTATTTATAGTTATTGCTAAATGTGTTCTTTTTTTAATTCACAAACTCACAACTGTTTAAAGTAAAGAAAATAAGAGTCAGAGGAACAATTAGCCACAAGTGGGACACACACACTCTTGTCTATGACTCCACAGCTATAAATACATGGGTAGCAGAAATTGAACTCAGGAAGTTATTAACAATAAAAAATGTGGGCAGGTGGGAAATGGGGTGGATCTTGGAGGAGTTAAGAGGAAAAGTAGTGTTGAACGTGACCAAAATACATCGTAGGAAATTCTCAAAGACTTAATAAAATGTATTTTAAACATTGGCCACCTCTTATGAGTGGTAAGTTCAAGAGAATATTTATCATTATATGGAAAGAAACAAACGGTCATAGGAAGATTCCAGTGATTGGGACCTTGAGTCATCATGAAAAGGAAGAACCGCATGAGGAAGTAGTGCCAGAAGCCATGATGAAAAGTAGGTAAAGGAAACATCTCAAGAAAACCAAACGCATGAGAACCTGTTCACTGCCAGTAAAGGAGGGCATGCCATCACACTCGGGGAATGTCAGATGGCTGTGTACCAGTAACACCTGTCTTCTTTATTTCGTCCCTCTTTTACAAATGTGTGTTTTCATTAGCACAAATTTATTCTTTTCCCATAATTGTACATTGATGCATGAGAGGTAAGTCTGGACACACATACAGTTGTAGAGAGAAAGAAGCCATGCATAGGAAGGTCTAGGTCCTAAAATCGTGTATCTGTGAGCTAAATAACACTCAAGCTTGTTCCTGACCCTCAGAAGCTAAAAGCAACAAGCAAGCTTTCATTCTAGATTTCAAAATTCTTTGAGAATTTCCTACAATTTATTCCTGCTAACACCTTGACTTTAGATTTCTCATCCCCCACACTGAAAGAGAATGTGTTTCTGCTTTCTTTAAATGCCCAGTTTATGGTACTTTCTTATGGCTGACCTAAAAAACAAAAATAGTCAACCAGGGGGTGTTTGTCTTAGACTATCCAAACCCTTTAAGAAGTGTGATATAAGGTAGAAATAATGAGATGGGTAGGAAGGCTGCTTGCCAGAGGTTAGTTTCAGCTAAGACAACGCTGTTCTCCTCTGAACAACTGAGCACATACCTAGACTGTGTCTCTTGGTCCCCCCTGCTATTATGTGAGTATTAGCAGAGGAAAATGGGAAGAAGCATTGATAGGCATAGATCTTCTGCTCAACCTTTCAGCAGATGTCAGTGCCGTACATGATGTGGGCAGGTCCAGACTTACAATGGGAGAGCCTTTCAGTCCATATCCTGGAACAATTGTGAGCAACAGGGTCTCACGTTGTCCTTCTGATCATGCTGACCTGAGACACCAGCAGGAGAAAGTTTGACTTATTTTATCCAGAGGGAAACAGCTTATCTTGGCTCAGACGAGCCAGGTGTTCCCATCATCCTCAGCTCGACATTCAATGGCATAGTATTGTTAATGCAATCACAAACTCAACCACAGAAGGAATGTTTGCACTACAAAAATAAGCATATGCTACAAACCAAGTGTTTTTCTCTTTTCTAAAGGTGGTTGTTAAATACCAGCCACTATACAGCTGGTCAGTTTATGGAATAATAAGGCTGTTTGTTGCTCTAGCAGATAGAGCAACAACTTAGTAAGCTAGTATTAAGCAGAATGCTCAATAAGTACTGATTTTAGGATTTATAGGATTTTATATTAGTGAACTTTCTCATAGCAGTAATGTCATACCTGACATAAACAACTTAGAAGGAGAAGTTATTTTTAAGCTCACTGCTGCAGAGAGTTCACTTCCTCATTGTTTGGCTCCATAGCTTGGTTAGTATCATAGTGGTGGAAGTATGTAGTACAAAAGGTTCCTTACCTCAATGCTAATGACCAAACATCCAACAAAAGAGCCTGTGAGAGACAGTTTGTATTCAAATGAATACAAATGGAAAGAATGTGTCCCCCTAATTCTGCATGTTGAAGTCTTAACCCCTTGTGTAATGGTATTGGTATAAGAAAACTTCTGGAAACCACTGGGGTCAGAAAGACTCATTGGTCACACATACTTTCACTCACTTGGACATCCTCCATCTCAACAGTGAGTCATTCCATGGATTAACTTATGGTCAAATTTATATCCACAAACTTTTTATCCTTTTTTTCAGTTACAAGTTATATAACTGAGTCACCAGGCATATTAGTCACATCTTGTTCTCACACTCTAACCCTTCTCTATAAAAATTTTGCTTGTGATTCTTAGAAATAACAGGGAAAGAGCTGCTTCCAATCTGCAAATGATAGATTGGTCAAAGAAAACAGGAAATAAAAAATGAGACACATATTAAACAGTGATTATGAAAGAGTAAGTTAGAATGCTTTAAGAATATCATGGGGACACAAGTTAAAGATCAACCCTTCTTGATATACATCACCGCCATTCATGAAAAACATGAGGAGATCCACTTCATCTGTTTTGTTGTTGTTGCTTTTGGTTTTATCTTTCACAAATTACATCCTGACTGCAGTTTCCCTCCCTTTGCTCCTCTCAGTGCCTCCTGCCTCCCCTTCCTCCAGATCCACTCAGCTCTGTTTCCCTTTGGAAAAAAGCAGCCATCCCAGGGATATCAACCAAACATGGCATAGCAAGTTACAACAAGACTAGGCACAAACCTTTACATAAAGGCTGGATGCAGCAACCAGTAGGAGGAAAGGGGTTCCAAGAGAAGGCAAAATAGTCAGAGACAGTCCCCACTCCCACTATTAGGATTCCCACAAAACCAGCAAGCTATACAACAATAACATATATGCAAAGGATCTAGTACAAGATCATGTAGGTTCTGTGATTGTTGCCAGTTCTGTGAGCCCCTATGACCCGGCAGAGTTGATTCTGTGGGCCATGTTCTTGAGGTATCCTCAATCCCTCTGGCTCCTCCAATCCATCCTCCCCATCTTCTGCAGGGTCCCTTGAGCTCCACTTAATATTTGGCTGTTTAATTATGTAAAAGATATGGAAGACATGCTATTATTTTACTTGTATGCATTGTAATCATTCACTTAAAAATAGAATGTATGCACATTGCAATTCTTTACACTGCTTGAAAATTTTGCTGGGAGATATATATATATATATATATATATATGCTGTAAAAGAAAAAACAAAGGCCCAAGAGAAGGAAAATACCAGAAAAGCTATAGAAGGAAAGATGTAAAAGGCAGACATCAGGAAGTAATGTAGAAGGAAGTCACCAGGAAAGCAGAGAAAGGAGAACATCAGAGTAGAAGAACAGGACAAACAAGAATAGAGTTGAACAACAACAGAAAAAAATAATAAAGAACTAAAACTAAGCTTTGGCCCTCAGAAAAGTAAAACTAAGTGATTAGCTCACTAACTCCATGGATCCCCTCAGTCCCTAAGCTGCTGAAGGCTGATCCTCATGGTAGCAATAGGTTTCCACATTGCTTCCCAAGGGCTCCTCTAATTCCAGACATCTCTCCCCATACTCTCTCCCTCCATCTTTCCTTTGATCCCTCTTGTTCCCATCTGTACCTGCCCATAGTCCACCTGCAAAATCTATTTTATTTCCCCTTCACAGAGAGATGCACGCATCTACCAATTGAGCCCTCCTTGTTATTTAGCCTCTTATGTCCTGCTTCTATATCGGTAGGATTAACATAGTAAGAATGGCCATCTTATCAGAAGCAATCTACAGATTTCAATGCAATCCCCACCAAAATTCCAACACAAATCTTTACAGACCTTGAAAGGACAATACTCAACTTTGTATGTAAAACAAAAAACCCAGGATAGCTAAAATAATCCTGTACAATAAAAGAACTTCCAGAGGTATCACCATCCCTGACTTGAAGCTGTAGTACAGAGCTTTAGTAATAAAAATCTACATGGTTGGCATAGAAACAGACATGTTGATCAATGGAATTGAATCAAACACCCAGACATGAATCCACAAAACTATGGACATCTGATTTTTTATCAAAAAGCCAGAAATAAACAATAGACGATCTTCAACAAATGATGCTGGTCTAACTGGATGTCTGCATGTAGAAGAATACAAACAGATGCATATCTATCACCCTGGACAATATTCAAGTCCAAGTGAATCAAAAACTTCAACATAAAATCAGATACACTGAATTTGATAAAAGAAAAGGTGGGGAATAGCCTTGAATGCACTGACATAGGGGACAACTTTCTGAACAGAACACCAATTGTGCAAGCACTAAGCCTGACACTTAACAAACGGGACCTCATGAAACTAAAAAGCTTCTGTAAGGAAAAGGATACTATCAAAGGACAAAATTACAGGCCACAGAATGGGAAAAGAGCTTCACAAAATTCATATGTGACAAAAGACCAATATTCAAAATATATAAAGTACTCAAGAAACTAATCATCAAAAAACCAACTTATCCAATTAAAAAATGGGGTACAGATTTAAGCAAAGAATTCTCAACAGAAGAATCTGAAATGGCTGAGAATCTCTTAAGAAATGCCCAACATCCTTAGCCATTAAGGAAATGAAAATTAAAACGACACTGAGATTCCATTACTCCTGTCAGGATGGCTAAGATTAAAAACACAAGTGACAGTTCATGCTGGAGAGGATGTGGAGCAAGGAGAACACTGCTCCATTGTTGGTGGGAGTAGAAACTTGCACAGCCATTTTGGAAATCAATATCATGGTTTCTCAGAAACTTGGGAATCAATCTACCTCAATATCCAACAATACCACTCTTGGGCATATAACTAAAGGACAATCCATCTTACCACAAGGATACTTGCTCAACCATGTTTATTGCAGCTTCATTCATAATAGAAACTGCAAGCAATCTAGATGTCTCTCAACTGAAGAATAGACAAAAAAATGTGGTACATTTACACAATAGAATATTACTCAGTTGTTTAAAAAAATTACACCATGAATTCTGAAGGTAAAGAGCCAGATCTAGAAAAATAAATCATCCTGAGTGAGGTAACCCAGACCCAGAAAGACAGACATCATATATACTCACTTGGAAGTGGATTTAAAATGCTGTTTTTAATAGCAAAAGAAATTGGATATATGACCTGAGTTGTCACCAGCGGTTAATTTGTAATATTCTCACTTTTAATGACATGTTTCATTTATTAAGTTATTACTGTGTTCCCACACTGGTATTGAACAGTTGTGATTTCAGAGACACAAGAACTTTGCTCCCATTGATTCTAAAGCAGTGGTTCTCAACTTTCCTAATGCTGTGACCCTTTAATACAGTTCTTCGTGTTGTGGTGACCCCAGCTATAAATTATTTTAGTTGCTACTTCATAACTGCAATTTGCTACTGTTATGAATTGTAACGTAAATATCTATGTTTTCCAATAGTCTTTGGTGACCCATATATTGAGAGCCACTGCTCTAAAGTCTGTGGAAGGAAAGAGAAAGTGGCATTCTGATAAATAATCATAGGTGTGGTTAGTGACCAATTTCATGAAGAATAAGGACAGTGTGGGCTGACCTGTAAAAGATTAGGGGTAGGCGTGTGCTCAGATTGCAGTTTGCTTGGTAAGCGAACTAGAGAGTAGGAAGGATGATAGCTGAGATACACATGGGCTTGGATCACCCACAGATGTGATCTTGCCAGTACTTTGTGTAATAGGGAGTGCCAGACAGCTTCAGCATGGTCATAAAATATTTACATTTAAATGTGAAAAGATTCTAAAGCTGGCAGGGAATATGATAGGGAGAATATGTGGAACGGAACCTGGCTAGTAGAGTATGCTAGATGTTGAGGTGAAGCATCGTGGGGACCTCATTTGGGTGACACACTGGAAAAGGGAGAAAGGTCAGGACTAAGGTGAATTTTGAAAGAGTGTTTGATGCTTATGACAGTTTTGTCTCCCTGATGGAGACTGACATTGGGATTGTACAACAATGCTGTACAAATCACCTAACTTCCTCAGTAATCTTTACTATCATGAGTGATCAACATGAAGGCTACCAAATGACAGATACTATTTCATATCCTGCTCAAGTTATATCCAGCATTTCCACTACACAGACCCAAAAGTAAATACAGCATCCCCATGTCAGAATGAAAAAAAAAAGATTCAGTAAATCTGATTTCTTCAAGATTTGAAAACTATAATACAGTGGGAGAATGAGTTAATATTGAACTCAGGTTTGCTTAATCCTCAAGTCCCGTCACACTGCACTATCTCTATCCTTATTATGTGATTCCATTTGTCTTAGAACTAGAAGGCCACACATCAAACTGTGCAAGGGAATTTGCTTGGAGATTTCTGTATCAGTCATCAGCAAGAAGAGAGCATTGTTAGTATAAGCTGCAAATATCACTCTTAAAATGTGTTATTAGAGTTCCTGATTTATTTTTCAACAAATGTCAATATATACATGGAAATACTCTATACATGCTGAATTTTTCTTAAATTTTACCATTATCAAAAAATTGAATAACACTAATTATAAAAGGCAACTATTACAATTGGTTAACAAATAAACAATATATCTCCCTGTATTCCTATTTCACTCAAAATATGTGGTACATCATTCCACCAAAATTGAAAATGCAACTATCCAGGCAATCTGCTGTGGCAGGTCCAGCTTCATTAGCAGATTCCCAGGTACCCAGCAGCCCCTTGGTAATGAGCTGTGCGCCATCTAGATGTGAAGACAAACCCTTCTGCAACTCTACAAGCTGACAACTACCCAGCAAAGTCACAATTCCTATTTATCAGCTAAGGCACTTTGCTTTGCCCCCAAAAGTAACAGTGTCACATACAGATAGATCTACTGAGTGATAGATTTACATTCCAAGATTCTCCGGACTTTGTGGTTTATTCTTTTCTTCTTTTCCCAGGTTCGGCAATCTACAGCTGACCTTCTGTGTGCTCACACATAACGTGTTTGAAGTATATATGATTTGGCAAAGAACATTATCCTTAGGTAGTTAGTAGAATTAGCCTAAGCTAGGATGTCAGATGATTTTTTGAGTGTTCATAAGGCTCTATTGCTTTTCTAAGTGCATTTCTTGGATTGTCTCATTTAACTATTCCAGATATTCAAAGCTTGTACTATCACTAACTTTATTTCATGAAGTAGGAAACCGAGGAATAGATAAGTGAGGTTTGGTTTAGACACTAGTGCCTGAACTTGGGGAATGGTCAAGGTTCGCAAACCCCAGAGACTAAGCACTAACCCCCTGCTTATTGTCACTATAGCAAAATATTTAAGAAAAGAATTTAAGAAGATAATATATTATATGGAATCATGATTTCAGAGATTTCCACCCATCTGGGTGGAGAGAATGTGAGGTGGTGGTGGAGATAGAAAAACAAATATCTCAGCCTATCCAGCTTTCTCCTTTTCCTACTTTTCTTCCAGCAGGTACCCCAGCATATGGAATAGTGCCACTTACATTCTGGTAAATCATCTCCTTTAGTTGACTGCCTCTGTAAATGCCCTCACTGAAGCACATACAGAGTATGCCTTGCTAATTCCCTAAGCATTTATCAATCCAATTAGGTTGACAAGTTTAACCATTACATGTTCTTTCTGAGCTCTGTTGTCAGGAGCTTGGGAGAAAGGATCCCACAGTTTTAAGATACAGCATAACCCCGTGGCCACTCCTCCTTATCCCTATGTAGCCTTGACTATGATGAGAGAGGTTTCTGAATGCACTGGTAGGGGTGATAGAAGCAGTCAGTGGATACATCATTAGGAATAGCCAAGAAGATCTATGAGTGTACCGTTGAGACTGACCAAAAAGATCCATTTTACCCTTTGCCTTACAAATGCTGTACGTTACATCTTCTACATCTTCTACCTCCCATCTCTCTGGTGTTACTCCTTTTCCAGTGCCTACAAGTTTCTGTACCTCTCCAAATCTGAACCTGATCTCTGAAGTTCTTTCAGTAGCACATAGACTGCTATATGGAAACAGATTTTATTGGTGTTCCTTTTGAAGAATGATATATTTTTCTGCCTGAGACTCTAAGAAGAGTAGCAGTAGCCCCTGCCCACTTTGAATTATGAGGATAGAATTGCATCAGCAAGCATCCAATACGCCTAACTCTTGAGTACCACTAATCATAGACACCTGATAACTCACAGGACAGTTCCGAGGGAACGGTATTGTCTGAAAAAGATTTGGAAATTTCGTAAGAAGGCAGTATGGTATTAATGACAAATTAAACAAGGTGAGATTTGAGGGTAGAGAAGGAATCTGTGAAAGGAATCCTTAACTTATTAAGAGATCTTTGTAGACCTTCAAGTCACACTATTAAAACAGCATGTCATCCTTCCCAAACACACATCCTCACATTTTCTGATGTTCTGATGTTGGAGGAGAGAATTAGGCAGTTACACGGTACCACAAAATTCACTATTTATTTTAAACCCGTGGGGCCTTTGAAGAACCCACAGGCTAAAAGAGGGATTTCATGTGTAGTTGCTCACAAAATCCCTCTGATGAATCCTTCCAAATGCAAGATGCTTTCTGAAACATCTTTCAAACCCAGACATGTCCCAGTTTCCCAAATTACCCAGGAATGATTCTTTTGTTGCCTTTTTCTTGATCATGTACATTAAAGGCATGAAGATAAAGCATGCTCTCAAGCATTGCATAGTGGATAATTATATTTTTAAGGCGCTTCAGTTGCATTATTCTAGCATCTGTGTAATTAAACTGAAGTGCGATTCTCAATTAGCAGGTTTTCCTTTCGTCTCTTGGATGTAATATCCTCGTGGACAGGAAAGTGCTTCCCTCTTTGAGTAGCTATATTTATGCCCATTAAGCCCAGAGAACTGTGGTGTGGTCTGTAATGAAGAAGTCCATCCACCAGGCAGTGAGCCGGGCGAAGCGGGAGGATGCCCATCAGCTCCTGTGGAGTGCTACAAAGTAATAATGCTTTCTGGGGAGAGACTGACAGCATACAGCAAAGGTCTGAAATGAGAGATGAGGTTTTCTTTGGAATTTCTCCAGGTTTTGATACTCTCCTGCTCTTCTGACCTCCCTCTCTTCCCATACTGGCTTCCCCCCATCTGTGGACCATGGTCTAGCCAGCCGGCAGCACTGTCCCCTAGGAGCATGCCTGATGGTTAAACACCTGTGGGGAGCTGAGCTTCCTGAGTTCCTGACACATTTAGCTGAAACTTTCTTTCAACTATGCAGAAAAATGAAATCTAAATTTTGATACCTACCAAATGGTCCAGCGCATGATTGTGGAAAGCATAATATTGCAATTTGATAAGCCTGTGTCCATGTAGCTTGATACCTTTGGGTGTTTTTTTTTTCAGGAAATTATTGAGCTTAAAATATGCTTTATAGATTAATGGTATTGAGGCAGCTGAGAAAAATAGAGATATGATTTATGGGTTACATAAATATAAACCTATATGGATTTGTATTGCAGCATGGAGTTCAGAGAGTCATTGTTTGAATCCCAACAATAACTTAAGGGGTCATAATGCCAGGCAGCAGTCTGATATCAAAGATTGTTTCACACACCTATCTTGTATTCTTTCTTGTTCAACTAAAAGAGAAGTGGTATTCATATATTCTTGTCCTTTAAAATGAGTAATGCTGTGAATTCCGTAATGGACAGCACAGTTAACAATTTCTCTGTTACACTCCATCCTAACTTCAGGATTGAGGTTTATTATCTTTAAAATGTGGAAGGAGTGCCTTGATATGGTTTATAATAAAACCCTCAATTTCCTGTGGGATGATAATCTCTGAACATAATCTGTTGGAAAGAAAAAAGTACCATGGAAAATCACTGAGAAATTTGAAAGCTTACATAGGAATTTTATATATTAAACACACGGAGTAGATAAATCTAGTGTGTTTAATTTTTTAAAATCTTTTAGTTTGATTAATTTTGTGTATGTGCAAAGGATTGAATCCAGGGCACAGCCATATCAGGTATGTAAATGCTCTTTCATTGAGCCACAGGATCTGTCATTCATTGTGTTTGCTTGTATTTAAGCCATCCTATTCAGATTTTGAAAATCACCCGACTCTTCTGGAAAAGGTAGAGTTTTATTGTTAATTCACAAAGTAACAACATTCTGCAATCTTGTGTTGGCTTCTACTGCATTCTATGATTTGAGTTTGTTTCTTGGTAAAGTCAAGTATTTATGAAAACTTAAGCAACTGCATACAAATATTAACACCTGCATAGCAATTGTTGCTCTCCAACAAGACAGATGTGAAGGAAGAGGGCGAATGTGAAGCAAAAAGTGATATTGGCCTTAGGAGTTCCAAGAAACGATTAGAGCCAGTGCCTACCATACCAACCTAGAAGACATCTCAGCATTTCTCCCTTGTCCTTTTTATTGTTCACAGCCCATCTGCAAGGATTCCAGGGAAAATAAGAGGTAGAATACTGGTGAAATATTTCCCAATGCCTCACAGCTCCATTCTAGCCTGGATTTCTGACACTGTGACCTTTTGTGCTCTTGACTATTTATTCAGAAACAACCTTTGAACACTGATCATTTTCTAGATGCTGTGTAGCACTTGAAGGCAATGCCAAATTAAGACAGAACCATCTCTCATAAGCTAAGAGAGAAAAATAATTAAAAATCATAATGTATCTATAGACCAGGCTTCCCAGTGTCCCCCACCTTATAGGAAGTCAACTCTCTTCTCAATAACCTAAATAGCATTTCTTGCCTACCAGCTATTTCAGAAAATCTAATTTTCTTTTCCTTTAAAGTATCCATTCCTCAAAATAATAATAAAAGATAGAGCACTGTCTCTCTTAAGAAGAGCATCGAGAATGTAGACTCACATGTTCAGAGTAAAAGGACACACAACACCATCCCCAGGGTGACAGGACACCAAAAGGGACCAAGAGAATTACTCAAGCATGCTGGCTTTGTTTATTAATACATTATTGCATCTGTTTATTAAAAAGAGACTTATAAAGTCCCACTTTGTGTAAGCAGACTCTGTGGTCTCATAAAGATGACTTCATTGCTACCCCCACAAAAGAGACTCACAGTAGAGAATCCCAGGGAGCTGGGCCAGGTCTGCTTAGTGACAAGCCCAGTGTTCCTTCCATGAAGTCAAGTTTCCCTGAACAAGCATCTCATGTTTATTCAGTTTACTGCATGTATTAGTTAGTATTACAGTACCACATACCATGCCAGTTTAAAGAAAATAGGTTCATTTTGCCTTACAGGTCTAGCTCCAGGTTGCAAGGCTGAATTTGGTGATGGTAGTCTTTCTAGCAGAGTTCTCAGAAAGGACAATTATTGTCTTATGCATCACTTATTCTCCCTCTCCCTTTTACTCTCTCACTCCCACCCATCTTTCCTCCCTCCCTTAAAAAACCATCAAAAGTCAATCATCAGAAATCAACCCTAATGAGGATATCTAATCCTAATTGCTTCCCAAACACGCTGCCTTAAAACATCATACATGGATTTAATTACCACCCTTTCAATACTTAGTAACAGAATTGAATGTCAACACATAAAGCTTGAGGAAATCAAGTCATACCCCACCCATAATATTAGCATTATTAGTTTGAAACTATTCAAATACTTTAGTAGATAGACCCTATAAACAGGTGAAATACACAGAGGAAAGGCTTCAGGACAATGAATAAACAGAGCTCTAAAAAGTGCATGGGTCTCAAATTCATCCCACACAGATGATCATTGATACAAACAAGCATTCCCTGTTACATACTCTGCATACTTCTAAATGTATGACGTGGCATGCATGTGCTCACACACAATAATAATAATAGTGATAGTTTGCGGCGAACTCCCTGACCAGCGAGGAAGAACGCCCACCATTCAAGGATTCTTCTCGGATCACGCTTTATTGGAGAGCCTCTTGGTTGAAGGGAGAGTGGGAGGGGAGAGAGAGCAAGGTCTGAATGGCGGCTGCTTATATAGGGAGATGTGACGCGACTCATACCTTGATTGGCTGCTATGTGCCCGCTGGCACCAGAGTCCTCGGGATTGGTTAGGGACACCTAGGTTATTGCGCAGGTGGGAAGCGCCTGGACGCTCAGTCCTGAAGCATTGCCAAATATGGAATTGTTTACCTCCAAACTGCGAGGATGCAAGCGCCATCTTGTAATGGCGTTTGTGCCTATGGCTCCCTGCAATAGTTTAAAAATTAATTTATAAAGTTAACTTTTATAACACATTACAGAAATGTACAACTTGTTAAAATGCAGAGAACTGACCATGGGGTATCAACGCTCAACTGATATATCTACAATACAACAGCTAAATGTAGGTTTCAGGGAGCACCTTGAATGAAGGAGTAAAAACGGTTGTTAGAGTCAGAGGACTAGGACATGTACCACAACACAGTGTCTTCGAGATATAACAGGGAATCCATTCCCATGAAACATAAAAAATATGATCACCTAAGCAACACATAAATAATGACAATACCAGCTGGCATACCAACATGGATGGGGGAAATCCCATAAATCCTTACCCATAGATAAAGAGCTACAGACATCAGTCTGTTTCAAGGACGAACCCCCTGATAGGTTATTCAATGACAAGGTGTTGGTTCTAAACATGTATACATATGAGTTATACTAAATGGTCTCAGCAGGCGGTATTTATGTATCCATTTTTATACACATGCAACAATAATAATTTTTAAATGTCATAAATTTGAGAGGGAGCAGAAGTCATGAGAGGAGTTGTATAAAGGATAACGAGACATGGAAATGATGCAAATATGGTACCATGCATGAAATTTGGAAAAAAGTTAAAAAAGAAGAAAATACACATCTGTCTAGAGAATACTTTCCTTGGAGAGGTATAAATAAATGTCCACCCACTCTTTAAAGGACTCCAACAACAAACCAAGATGTGATTCCTTAGAGTCGAATTTGGAGAACTAATGTGCTTGTTGCACTTATTACATATCTTGATTTAAGAGGTTACTTACTTACATGACTGCGAGTGACCACAGTGCGGCTGCTCCACCAGAAATTCTCACCCAGCAGGGATTCTGACTTCTTCACAGCAGTAGAAACTGAATACCGCTTTGGGTAGCTTCCCACAGTTCACATATTCTAACTGCTCCAGAGACCAGGAGACCACATTCAGTGAGAGAAGACCTACATATACTGGTGGGAAAGTGCCAAAGGGCATAGATAGGATCATCAGGTTCTATCCTGATGATTCTCTCACCCTTCTATCTTCTATGAGTTGATGCGAGGAGCCAACCGCAGCTTTGATGAAGATGAGCACTGTTGCACCTAAAAGTTGATGCTCCACAGCTACATCATTACAGAACCAAACAATTCAAAGTTCAGGGTTAGTGCCCAATGAGCAGAGTAGAAATCAGGTGAGCCAGAACCACAGGGAGCTTTGTGCTCAATGGCCCTGAGAGGTGAGAAGAAGATTCCAGCTGGAACTTGAAAAATGAAACCAATTTAAGGAAGAAATTGTAATAATTGATTCAGAGTATCTTGCCAGTGGTCACAAAATTACCACATTTAAAGTAGTGTGCAATTCTAGATCACAAGTATTAGGATTTTCAAAAGCAACTAAGTTCTTGAGACCTTCCTAATGACATTTGGACACTAAAGCTCTTGTTACCACCATCCTAGAAGAAGCTAAGCAAGGTCTCAGGAAATAGAGGAAACCCCTGCATTTCACCATGCTCAGGAAGAGTCATACAGTGAGTAGAGACAGGATGACATCATTCCCAACCTTCCTGCAGTGAACACTCAGGGGCTTAGCAGTATTTCAGGAGCTAGTGAAAGGATGAAATATAGCAAGTTTTGTGTCCCCCTCTCTCTCCCCCCATCCTTTTTTCTCTCCCTTCTTTCTTTTTTACCTCTTTTTTATGTGTGTGCATGTTTCTTCCCTCCTTTTTGTTCATTGCCAGCATTTTTTATAATCTCCAAAGAGAGTTGATTTTTCCTGTAAGAATGGTGTCAAAATTACTGTTAATTTTCTACAAGGAAACTATTTTTTGAAATACATCGTATACCATTTTCCTTCATTTCTCACTCCTTTTGAAATGCTGGCAGTGCGTTGGCTGTGAGCACGTAGGTATAGTTGCTTTTGAATGCTGCAAGGTAAATGCAGAAAATGACAGCTTCAATGGAATCATTAAGGTAGACGTAGGTAATATCTGAACGCCACCCAGCCTTCTGTGCAGAGCTCAGCCTTGCTTTCTGGTTCTGCTGCCTTGCACCTTCTCAGGAAATCTGACAGCCTATCATTTCTTACTTTTCTCCCATTTCTAGCATGGACTCAGGGGCCTCGTTTCTATCTGAAGTTACACCTTGTGGATTGGTGGAAGAAGGGAGAAATGTACACAGTTCTCCCCTAAACGGCCATTTCCCGGCAGTGAGGCAGTGAGCTCTGTCAGCTCACTCAAAGACATTAAGCATGAGAAAGTCACAATAAAATTGCTACCTGTCTATGTTCTGGGCGAGCCACAAAGCAAGTCTCAGAGCAGGGCTAGGGACTACATAGAAGGCCACACCTGAGTCTTAGAAATGGTCAGACTTGCATACAAAAGAGTTATAGTGATATTTTGCATTTTGTTTGCATTTCTATATGCACTTTTCAACATAGCTTTCATTGTATTTTCCCACTGACCTTATAAAAAAGGCATTGTGGTTGTTTTTATCTACAAAAAAGATACAAACATGAAAACATACAAAGATGATATTTTTAATATATTAAACAGTTCTGTTAACATGCAGAGTGTGGCATTGGCGACTGTTATTGTTGTTTTATTCAAAGATCTGTATGACATCAAATGCCAGATACTTACAAAGCTTTTTTGCTATTAATTCACTTAGTCCCAGTAATAACTCACTATTTTATGCTTCACTTTACAAAAGAGGGACGTGAACTTCAGTGCCATCCCTAGTGGATGAGTGAGTACTAGGGCTAGACCATCTGTCTCTAGCCCTTTCACATCTCCTCCAGACCTGAATTCTCACCCCTGGAAGGTACAGTATAAAGGAAATAAGCAAATCTCTTGTTCCCTTTTTCTCTCTCTCCTCTCATCTTCTCTCTCTCTCTCTCTCTCTCTCTCTCTCTCTCTCTCTCTCTCTCATATATGCACATATGCACATGCTTATACAGACCCATTCATCTGCACATACACATGTGGAGGCCAGAGATGTCTCCCTTGATTAGTCTCCACTTTAATGCCATGGGACACACACTCTCACTGATGCTAAACATCACTGGTTAGCTCGTCAGTAGCCCTCGGGTTCCTGTTGTCTCCTTCCCCCGAATCACCTTAGTTACAGAGGCTGCCAGGACCAGATCTTCATGTAGGTCCTAGGGATCAAATTAAGGCCTTTATGCTTGTAGAAGAATCCCATTGACTACTAAGCCATTTCCCCAGGCTCCAATCTCATTCTCTTCAGTTGTAAAACTTACAATTCATTCACTCAACAAACCTTTATGCAGTAGTTACTATTAACAGAAGACCAAATTCTCCATTTATCACATCTAGAGAAATGTTTTTTTTTAAAAAAAAAAATGCAGCCTCTGAATCATCCTTATTTATGGATTCTGTATTTGCAACTTCACCTGCTGCTAAAACAGATTTGCAGTCCCATAGCCAGAGCTTTAGAACTTGTACTTGGCATTTAGATTCAAAGCAGCTGAGTCCAAGTAGACTGGTACTCTCCCATCTTGTTTCAGCATGTCTGAAGAGGTGACAGAAGACACGGAGAGAAGATGATACCAACAATTAAAGCACGACTCAAATCACTTGGAGCACAATAATATGAACATTTCAAGCAATAAATACACACACACACATACACACACACACACACACACACACACACACACACACGAGAGAGAGAGACAAATACAGAGAGATAGAGACAAAAAGAGAGAGACAGAGAAACACAGACATAAAGACAGACAGAAACTCACTGACCCTGTGAGTACCTGCAAGTTGAACAGAATAGGTCACCTGACTAGTTAATTTTTCAGCAGTTGGTTATCATAAATCTTTCCTCTGAAGATTGTTGTTAACTTCATAAAATGAAATAATGGCATAGGTGTCTAGTTCTAGAAGAGCCATCACAATACAAAATTAGGTGATCCAATGAACAAAACGGCATTATACCCCAAACAACAAGTCAGCATCACAATGTGTCTTCATCCAGCACCCTCAGGCCGACAGGCACCCATGGCGTTCTGTCCACATCCATAGTGTTTACCTTAGCCTCCCTATTCTCTAGAAGCCCACTCCTTCACATACCTACTCCACACCTGCCTACTCCTTTACATCCTCAGTCCCAACTAGCCCACTCCTCCACTGAACCACTTCCTAATGCATCCAATGCTACACACACCACTCCCAACTGGGATGTCCTTTAGTAGCTCTGCTTCCCCAACAGCATGCTCTGCCATCAATTTGCTCTCCTGCAGCCCTACGTCCCAGAAGTACTGTTCTCCAATAGCCCCCCTCTTCAGTAGAACCACAGCTCAGCAACATGCTTAATGGCAGATTCACTTCGCAGAAGTTACCTAGAGCATTTTGTAGTCATCTATTCTGCTTACTTCTCACTAGGTGTTAGCACCGTATCAGACCACTCCAGAGACTAAACCAATAAAGATACAATTTAAACAAGGCACTCACATAAATATTGTAAAGGATGGTATTGACATAACTAAATATTAAGAAAAAGAATAAGGTTTGCAAAATTAGACACTACATCTTAAGAGAGGAGCGTCTTTGGTGCCCTTAGAATAGTAGTTGGCTCCAACCCTTCTCATGCTCTTGATAGACCTCCCCATGTCATACCTATTTTCATATAAACAACGCAGAAATATAACATCTACATTTCTAAGCAATGCTACTATGTTCTAATTTCTTAGAACAGCATGAATACATCTTTTCACTCTTGTTTATTAGAATTTATTGGTGACAATTCTTTGCAAAGTAGCAGAAGATATAATTAATTCTGGTTCAGCCCTAATTTGGATATAGAAGCTCAACAGGGTTTATTTTTGACTTCTAATGAACCATCACCTGAGACCTTGGAGGGTAGGCAGCAGGAGGAAGGCATAGCGCCTATGCTCATCCCTCTGTGAAGTGCTGCTCTGCCACCCCAAACAGCTAATGTTATGTACACACGCTGTCAGCTCCATAATGCAATTGTGTTTTTCTTTATTCCTTGCCGATCTTTGGATGCAATGCTCCATGGGGAGAAGAAAAATGAAAGCAGTGTTTCCACATTTCGGGAGAAATGTTACTAAAAAGAATATTTAGAAATCCCTCTGATGACCATGAAGGCACTTGCTCTTACTAAAGCCAATTTTCTTTGTCCAGGATACTTGGTAATAAAGTACAGGTGATTTCACAATAGTATGAAATAAAAACTAAAACACTGTTTCAGTAATTCTCTCAAGCAGTTACTTGTACATACACTGCTGTTATCAATGTACCCACTGGCCTAGTTGTGTTCAAGGTCTAGTAGCTGACACTCCTTAAAATCATCATACCAATGTGGTTGGAGGAGGAAGTCAAAAAGAGACGTTGCTACTCTGGTCTTGTGACAAATGAAAAAATATATAAAAATTGGAAGATAAGATTAAAACACAAGAGCATATTATGATGTCAGTGTGGAGTTCCTACATTAGGAATTTCATTCATTGGCTATACATTTGGGGAATTTAAGGTCAGAGATAAAAAACAGGCACTCAGCTAAGTCCTGTTTTGTTTGGTTTTTTTGTTTTATGATAGTAAGGCTCACAGGAGACTGAAGTGTTTCTGAGTTGCAATTCTTTTAGAATTATTTCAATTTTAAAAACAAGCAAGAGGAACAATCAAATGAAAAGTATAGCAGTAATGACGTCTCTCATAGGGGCACATTACAAAGATAGAACGATGGGAACATTTCAGCCCTTCAAAAGCAAGCTAGCAGAGAAGAAAATGGGCTACCTCCAACAGCACAGGGCAATGAGCAATTTAAGTGGTATGTGTTGTCCAAAAGCTTTCTTTTGAGTTGAAGATTCTACAGTGTGAAATTATATGAGAATAGATTTTCGTTCAGTATTTTTAAAGCATTTTAGACAGGCAGTATGGCTAAACAATTCAAACCTAAAAGCTGGTGTCCTGCTTCATGACTAAAAAGCACTGACATGGGCATGCAGTCCTGCTTCAGCTCTGAGAGACAATAATGTTGAGTTTACAATAATCAGAATGCAGCCAATAGGTTAATCCTCTATCAGGTGGCTATGTACTTCAGGGCAAACAAGACTTCAGCCAGATGCTCTTGCCTCAGACTCCAATATTAAGAATTTATAATCAACCACAGTATTATGTGCCCCAGATACCTACTTGGAAAATATATACTCAAGTAACAAAGTCCAAATGTTTAAAGACAATATGCAAATTTTAAATTACATATATTTATTTATTTCCTTGCATGTGTGAGGCATGTATAGGCATGGTGTGGGAAGTCCTTCTGTATATATGTTGTTTTTATTAGTTAATAAATAAAGCTGTTTGGCCTATGTCAGGAAAGAATAGAGTAACGTGGGAATTCCAAGCAGGTAGAGGAGGAAAGGCAGAATTAGGGAGTTGCCATGTAGCTGCCAAAGGAGAAAGATGCCTTTCCTGGAACCTTAGCAATCAACCATGAGCCTCGTGGTAAAATATGAAATAACGAGTTAATTTAAGATGTAAGAGATAGTCAATAAGAAGCCTGAGCTAACAGACCAAGTAGTATTGTAATTTTTATAGTTTCTGTGTGATTATTTCAGGTCTGGGCAGCCTGGAATCAACGAGTAGTCTCCGCCTACAAATTGGTGTGCCAATGTGGGCTGACTACTTCCACATAAAACCGGAAAAAAAAAACTTAAAAAGGAATTCTAGACAAAAAAGAACAGAGTTTAGTACAGCTTCTTTGGTAGCCGCATTTTTTTTAGATGGGCTCTATTTACTGGTGGCAAGCAGGGGCACCGCGGCTCCTTTAAGACACGTCTTCCTGATTCAGCATTGGCAGTGAAGGCTGCATGAGGAGGGCTTACTGGTACATGCTAGCTGCACGAACAGCTCTGGCTCTTTCAGGAGGCCAAGCACTTAAATGGGATCTGCAAGCAGCATGTTACAAATGACTTAATGGTGATAAAGACCCACTGGGACCCCGGGAGCTGGCTCTCAGAGGCAGTGAACATGCCTCCGCAATGTCTGGCAGGGCCTCAGAGTTGGACTTACTCACACCTGCTTAGCATTAAAAAAAAAAAAAGCACACCTGGTCAAAAAATACTTACAGATATGCACATAATAAAGACAGACTCATATTTTTTTTTTAAAAAAAAAAGACGTCTAAATGGGTCACAGCATTGGATAAATGTACATACAGGCTTGGGAGAGAGAGAAAAAAAGATATAGACAGTTATAATAAAAAAGAGTACATCCCGTCATAGATTAAAAGAGTAAATATAATAAAATAAATATTAAACTTGTAGAAAAAGTAATAGAGTAAGAAAAACAAGCCATGTAAATATGGAAAATATACAGAGAGTCTGGATTATGTATATTATTGTGTTTTCTTTGAAGTTTTTGACTGTGAATGAGCTAAGTTCAGAGAAACATTTCATTGTACAGGCTGCTAAGCTAAACCAATATATATATATATACTTTAAAGGTATATTGACTTCAAAATTTGGGTCTAAGAATATGGTGCTTTGGAAAAGACGTTGTGCTTTGGTTACCACAGAGGATAGAAATCTATGGATTCCTTAACAGCTAATATGTTTTAATCAAACAACACCCCCTGAAGCAATGGCCCAGACAGTCCAACACTCATGACAGCTTCAGGACTGCTAACTAAGATAGACCTACCACATAGGATACCCCATGAAAGACCTGATTAACAGTGCCCCCAATCAGCAGGCAGTATTCTAGAGAAAAAGCCCAAATTCCCTAAATGATTGTTTATAAATGCTTGTTTGCATTTAAAGGGGGATATGATATAGAGATAAATACTTTGCATTATGGATCTTGGTCTATTAATAAAAATTTAAGGTAAATTTTGTTATATGTATGTTTCTGCTCTTGATTAAGGTATTGTGTTTGTACAGATCATTTAAAATGTAATGTATAACTAAGAAATACAGGCTAATAGTCATCTATATAATAGTCAAGCTTGTAATCATGTTAGTTAGGTTTTCTAGATGTAGAGATATATATTTCAGATGGATAGGTACTATTCAAAACTTTCAAAGACTAACAGAATATGGCATTTAAAATGTTTTAATAACTTAGGACTTTTAATGACGGTGAGACACATCTGCTCCTGGCAGCACCAATTACTTCAAAAGTAAGATAGGCATCAAAGTGTCTCCTTATAGGCAAGAAACTGCTCTTACCTGGACTACTTGATGGTATGCTGTATAAACTGGACATTCAGGACCCACAAAAAAATGACTGCTGAAGTTGCCTAAAGAAGATGAGACAGTCGTTCGGGGTTCCTGCTTCATGAAAGAGTCTGCCAGGCATTCTGCAAGACACACAAAAACGTGACTGACAAACTGCCAATATAGGCAGAACTGTCTTTGAAATTTCCTGCTTTATGAGATAGAGGAAGAAAAAAGGTGGAGTCAGGAAGCCCCTGTGGTGCTTTGAATGAGAATGCCACCCATAAGTTCATATATTTGCATACTTAGACAGCAGTTGATGAACTCTTTGAAAGAATTAGTATCTTAGTTAGAGTTTCTATTACTGTGAAAAGACATCATGATCACAGCAACTCTTATAAAGGAAAGCACTTAATTGGGGCTGTCTTACAGTTCAGAGGTTTAGTACATTATTTTCATGACAGAATCATAGTGACATGCAGGCAGACAAGGTGCTGGAGTGGTAGCTGAGAGTTCTCCATCTTGGCAGGTATCAGGAAGAGTCTAGCTTGAGCATTTGAAAGTTCAACAAGGCCACACCTTCTAATAATGCCATTGCCTATGAGCCTCTGGGAGCCACTTTTACCCACCACCACAATTAGGATATGTGGCCTTTTTGAGAAGATGTAACCAAAGCCTAGGCTAGGTTCTCTGTTTTTCTTTCTCTGCCTGCAGCCTATGAATCAGGATGCAAAACTCCCAGCTACTGCTCCAACTCCATGTCTATCTGCTTCCTGGGATGATGATCATTGACTAAAACTGTAAGTAAACCCCAAATTAAAAGGGTCCTTTTATAAAGGTTGCCTTAGTCAAGCTGTCTCTTCACAGCAATAAAACATTTACTAAGATAGCCCCCATAGAGACTTTTCTATAAGTAAATACTGTGGCTGAAGTATAAAAACATCGTGGGTCTAAATATTTTTCTAAAAAAGGAAATTTATAACATACACTTATTACACAAAATGTATTTTCCCACCCTTATTTTATTTTAATGATTCATTTTGTTATCATCAATTTCTACACATAATTTGGGTTCTATTAAACATAAGCATCTATACACTAAAATTAAAATGTAATTGTTTTGAAAGTACCTAACTACCGAAAATTGAATGCACTTGGATAAAGAAGTTGCTATCACATAAAGCACAAAGATAAAAATTATATATTTTAAATTTTAGCATGAAAAATAAACTATAATGAATGAATCAAGCTTTGAAACTGTCAATTTTATGTCTGAACCACATAGTAATTCAAATTTTAATAAGATATTGCTAAATTTTTTCTTAAAAATTACAATCAGTAGGGTAGTGCCACATATGTGTGTATGTATGTAAAACATGCATGTTAGCTTTTGATGGATAAAATATACATGAAGGGAAATACTTGTTCGTTATCCTAACTATGATGTGGATATTGAAACTTTGTAAAGCTTTCATTTTTTTTTTTGTTATTTGAAGCAGAATCTTTCTATGTAGGCTTGGCTTTCCTGGAACTCACTATAAAAACCAAGCTGGCCTCAAAGTCATGGAGATACAACTGCCTCTGCCTCCCAAGTGAGATGGGTAGCGATGGCATCAGTTACTCTCTGTCGCTCAAGTTGCAAATCTTGTCAACAGGAAAGACCAATAGAGAAGGAAGCTGGCAAGTTCAGCCACAGCTGAAGAAAGCTCTGATAATAGGTCAGGAAAGGAAAATGAATACAGCAGCATTACCTGAGGCTGCAGTGGATAAAGGGCTTGGTGCTGGCAGTGAACTCCACCTAAGAGGTCTGACAGGCAACAGTAGGAGACGGACATGTGATAGAACGTCAGAACTGGCTTCAAACCTGGCTCTACCACTTAATAAGGACTTTGAGAAAGCTAATAGTGGTAAGCCACCATTTACCCATATATAAAATAAAGAATTGTAATCCCTATCACAGGGCAAGGTGTGGAGATTAGGTTAACAGAAAGGATCTAGCCACAAGAGTCTCCACGTTCAGGCCCTTAGTTTTCATTCCATGAGGTGAGGTGATCTTGTTGTTAGGAGATAGGGATGGAGCATAGTAAAACTAAGTAGTTACCAATCAGAACACTAACAGTAACAATAGAACCTCAGGAGAAAGCAGAAGGATGTTTTTCTCAAGATGCTTGTTGAGGACTACAGGTGGAAGAAAGAGAGATGCAGAGAAAACCCAGAGACGTGTGAAGGAGTAATACAGACTCTGAAACATGACTGTCACGTGTTCTCTCTCATATGAAGATCATGACTTCTAATTTTTAGGAGTATTTATGTGTGGATGAATGCATGTGGAAGGTAGGAAATGATATGAGATGGGTGGAATGGAGGCTTTAAGCAAAGGAGGAAGAGAATAAAACATATGTAAGGGAATACTCACAATGCAAGGGCAAAGAGGGGAAGATGGGTAAAGAAAAGGGGGGAGAGAGAGGAGGAGGATCAACAAAAACTCAGATTGTATGAAAATTCCATAAGAAAATATTTTTGCTACATGTGTTTGTTGATTTAAAAAAGTAAAATTTAAAAAGCCAAAGGGAAGGTAAATGTGAGCCACTGACTCTAAGGTTTTGACAACAAAGCAAACAGGATATAGGATAAATGGTAAATGGTAGGGTCTGAACATAAGCTGGGAGATGATGTCTTAGATTTCAGTCCCGACTCCCAGACCTTCTTCTTCCCTGGACATCCATTTGGCAGACCTCGCTGCTGGCTTGTCTAGTCATAATGGAGCCCACTGTTGAGGAACTGCCTGTCTCCCACTCACAATGCACTATTGCAGACTCCATAGCAGTTAGGATACGCCAGTTGAGCCACGCTGAAATGCAGCATCCTGTAGCAAGCTGCTGGTGGCTGGAAGGCTTAGCAGCCTCCTCTCACTGATAGCCTGACAACTGCTCCTTTATCCCCATCTTAAGGGCAGCATTCAGCAGCTGCATCCACTAATCCAGTTGCTGGAAAATCCAGCTCACCTTGTTGTAGACTGGCTCAGGACACCTGGAAGTAACACTGAGCGAAATCTTCCCATCTGGCTGTGCCTATTAAGGAAAAGGGAAGTGTTCCCTGACGCACAGAGGTCAGAGACAGAAGCTAATTTTTAAATTTCTTTCTAGTGGTCAAGGTCGGTAAGTTAGACATCTATGCCCAGGTGCAGAGGCACTACACTCATTCCTGTTTCATGTACTAACACCTGGGGTTTGTGATTAATCAAATGTTTTGTACCTTTATTAGATAGAGAATATATTCATGGAAAATTGTGTAGTATCTGCAAATATTTAAAGGTGATGCAAAAATCAGTCAAGAAATTGTGTGTACATATATTTTGATACTGTAAGCTGGAGACCATAGAAACAATCAATCATATATTGAGATACAATGTGCAAAGCATGGTGCTAATAATTTTTTTTTTTTTACTTTGAAGTAACTCTTTTTTTTTTACCTTTCTTTTCTTTATTTTTTTCCATACATTGTTTTGTTTTATTTTTTCCATTCAAGAACATAATTAAAGATAAAAAAAAAAATTTTTTTCCTTTCTTCCCCTTCTCCCGGTCCCCTCCCACTACCCCCCACCCCTCCTCCCTCCCCCTTCTTCCTTGAAAGAGGGCATGGTGCCCTGCCCTG